>JAODAL010052478.1:0-25949 GCA_025379985.1 Phyllomedusa bahiana
GACTTGTTTTTTTAAACACAGAAAACAACCCCCCTTTTAAAGGGCCCAAAAGAGAGAGGATCAGCTCGTTAGATGAGGAAATCACTTCTTCGCAAAACCCCTTTAAGGTCAAAAATAGTAATATTATTATGAATAATAATAATAATAAAAAATTATCACTAATGACGTTGACTGGTAACTGTGATTGTCCAATGTATATGATGATCCATGATGAAGCTACCACTTATCATTGCAAACCAAGTGGACATAGACATTAATGTAGATATATAAATGCAGTCACATGAATAACCTGCAGATCACATGTCATAGAGTGGAAAATAAAGAGGATGTTTATGACAAATTTTCTTTTATGCATTGACTGGTTTAACTTGACTTAAAGGGGTGTTCCCACCATAGACTTTGATGGTGTATCAATAGAATTTGCCGTCAAAGTATAATAGGTGCAGGTCCCACCTCTAGGACCCACAATTATGTCGAGACTAGGCCCCAAAAGTATTGGCTAAGAATGGAGAGCCAGTCATACTTGCACACAACTCTCCATTCTGTTCTTTGGGAGTTCTGAGAACAGTCAAATACACTGCTCCTGCTGGAAACTCCCATTGAACATAATGGAGAACACATTGCTCCCCTGTACTGGGAACTCCCATAGAACAGAATGGAGAACACAGCGCTCCCCTGTACTGGGAACTCCCATAGAACACAATGGGGAACACAGCGCTCGCCTGTACTGGGAACTCCCATAGAACAAATGGAGAACACGCGCTCCCCTGTACTGGGAACTCCCTATAGAGGAAAATGAGAACACAGCGCCCCCCTGTACTGGGAACCCCCATAAAACAAGAATAGAGAACACAGCGCCCCCCTGTACTGGGAACTCCTATAGAGGAGAATGGAGAACACAGCGCTCCCCATACTGGGAACTCCCATAGAACAGAATGGAGAACACAGCGCTCCCCTTACGGGGAACTCCCATAGAAAAAGAATGGAGAACACAGCGCTCCCCTGTACTGGGAACTCCCATAGAACAAATGGAGAACACGCGCTCCCTCTGTATGGGAACTCCCATAGAACGAATGGAGAAACAGCGCTCCCCTGTACGGGGGAACCCCCATAGAACAGAATGGAAACAAGCGCTCCCCGTACGGGTTACCCCCCATAAAACAGAATAAGATCATGACCAAGGCCCCCAAAGTGGGCCCTAAACCCCATCAACTTTGTTGGTGTATTGATATACCATCCAAGTCTATGGTGTGAACATCCCTTTAAGAAGAAAAAAAAATGGATAAGTCATAGATAAGAATATAACCCCCGGGGGAAATGCATGTGAAGCGTGTGTTGGGGCGAGGTGCTCCTCTCTGGCGTCGCCCTTATTCTTCCTCCCTTACCCATTAGGTGCTGTGTTCTTTCACACTTTCTTTAGTTGTTAGTTATATTTGGACTCTGATGAATGTCCTCTCTGAAGTCTCTCTTGTATCGTATCACTTATTGGTTTTCTGCACCACTAGCACAATGTTCCTCATAAAAGTTCTGAATACTGAAGCTCCATAAAAACCAGATGTCCCAGTTCATTTTAATTAAATTTCTTAATTGCGCCAAAAGTTAAGTTTTGCATTTTACCAAAAACCATAAATTACCGAATATTTAAAATTTATATAAATTCATATTTATTAGACGATCACAGCGGACGTTTCTTATCAAGTTACTAAGCAAGAAAATGCCGATATTTTGTATCTCATGTAGGTTTCTGCCAATAGAGCTGCACAGTCCAATGTTTTAAATGGAAGGAATTGTAATAGATCTGCTCATTAGAATGACTGACACTTATAGTGCGAACAGCTGGGGCTATCCATGCACATCATGACAGTGGTGTATAATGTGCTGCATGTAGCTTGCTTTGTTTCCTGGTGTTCTCAACATGCTGTTTAGAATAGCTTCATTTTTACAGCCAGCTTCATGCTCCCACTCTCTGTCCAGACTGTAGGTGGTTCTACATCTTCAGGTTCTCACTACCTGTCCAGGCTGTGGTTCAGTCGGTAGCTTCAGGCTCCCACTCTCTGTCCAGACTGTGGGTGGTTCTACATCTTCAGGCTCCCACTAGCTGTCAAGGCTGTGGTTGAGTCTACAGCTTCAGGTTCCCACTTCCTGATCAGGCTGTGGGTGGTTCTACAGCTCCAGGCTACCACTCTCTGGTCAGGCTGTGGGCAGTTCTACAGCTTCAGGCTCCCACTTCCTGGTCAGGCTGTGGGTGATTCTATAGCTTCAGGCTTACACTTCCTGATTAGGTTGTGGGTGGTTCTACAGCTTCAGGCTCCCACTACCTGTTCAGGCTGTGGGTTGTTCAACAGTTTCAGACTTTCACTTCCTGGTCAGGCTGTGGTCCGTTCTAAAATTTCAAGTTCCCACTTCCTATTTAGGCTGGTGGCATTTCCACAGCTTTAAGGGGGTTGTCTCATCTAAAAGTTTCATAGGATGCATGAATGAAATAATGCTGCTTTGTTCTGTCACTTCCTGGTCAAGCTGTCTGTAATTAGCATATGAGCTCCATGCATTCAGACTTCTGCTAATTAGATACATTTAATGCTGTCAGGACCAGGGAAGCTTCTGAGTTTATGTAAACAGCAGTAATTACTGGCTTTTGTCTGAAAGATCAGATAACAAACAAGCTCTCCTTCTGCCAGCAGTTCTGTGCCTCAACCTGTGTGATGACTTCACTCCCTGCTATCAGCAGGGAAGAAGGAGTACACAGGTCGGTCACTTGGGGAACCAGAGAGAGCACAAATGGGGATAAAACACTTGTACTCCTAACAAAAAAAAAGAACAAAACAAAATATTGAAAAAGTCTTTATTTAGTTTCCCTACATGTTGAAACTGATCTTTGTAGCAAACAACCCCTTAAGCCCCACTTCCGTTCAGGGTTTGGGCGGTTCCACAATCAGAACTATATACGTGGAAAAAGGGACTTAACACAGGACACAAGACTACAAAGCTCAAAAGGGTTAAAGTCTGTCAATAAGAAAGATAAACAAGATCCTGTGCTGCTGATACGACACAGCAGGAAGTGGCATCATCATCCCATCCACTGCTAGAGCAAAGAGAGGTGGTCACAACCTAGGAAATCGTCTATAAAAAAAAAAAGCTGGAGAGAAGAATTGCTGTAACTTTGTAAGGAAGCAAAATCAGAACAGCAATGTATTTGGTAATAGTCTTTTATTTACTTTTCGCTTCATATTATATATTTGGTAGTAGTATTTATTTACTTTTCGCTTCATATTATATATTTGGTAGTAGTATTTATTTACTTTTCCCTCCATGTTTAAAGCCAATGTGGTGGGAATACCCCTTTAAGTGAATCAAGCAGGCCCGTTTTATATTCTACATCTATACAATGTGTCTGTAGGCGCAGAGAAGAAAAATCAATTTGTTTGCATAGTTTTGATGTGTTCATACTTATTTACCTTGTAGATACTCTTGTTTGTAATGTAGACGTAGGGCTGGATCCTAATAACCGCACTGCTGTGTTATTGACCTCTCTGATTCTTGCTGAAGGGGGGAGCTGTCAGCTCGGAAAAGCTGCTTGTGTTAAATTCCTGAATTTCGGTATTGGGCACACGGCGGGCAATCAATCTCTTCATGTAATGTTTGCACAAACTAATAATAAGGCTGTTTTGCCCTCGTAACAACTCAAACTCTACATGAATGTTTTGACAAGAAGGTTTTTTTTTTTTTTTTTTTTTCTTTCTTGTATACATTCTCATTGCAAGACGTAGCCTGCACCGCAACAGGCGCAGCAGCGTTACAGCACAGCAGGGTGGTGCACAAAAGATCTACTTGATGGTTTGGTTTTCTTTAGAGGGAAATCAGCGGGAATAAAGATGCCCGTTTCCCATTTTTGGGTTCCTTTGGGGGGCATGCTAAAAATGCACCAGGGATAAGTTATAAAGGGATAAATCCCCCCCCCCACCTCTCCTCCCCCTTTTCACCCCTCCCCCCCCCCATTTTTTTGGTTTTCTTTAGAGGAAGTCAGCGGCAGATAAAGATGCCCAGTTGCCCAGGTCTGGGGCTTCCTTTGGGCGACACTGCTCAAACATGCACGCAGGGCATAAGCTTATAAGGCATATAGCTCTCCCACCCGTCTCCTCCCAATGTAATTCATCCCACTCCCTGCCTATTTGCGCCCCCTTCCTGCCTGGGATGAAGTGGAGCCCTAGGCGATTGCACACCTTCACCTACCCATCATCCCGGCCCTGCATGCACGTCAGTCAATGAAAATCTATTGGCCTCCTTAGCAAAGGGTTATCTGATTATGTTTCTCCTTAAAGCGGCTTTTGCCAAGAAGTGATTCCCACCTTGAAAAAGGGGCGTTGTGTTTCTGTCTTTAAAAAAAAACAAGTGCCTCCTCTGTGATGTCATCGCTCCACCTCCCATGCACGCTCCTGATATTCAGTCTCTGTAGTTGAGCAAACATGTTTGGCTAGTCCACAGAGGAGAACTGTATTGTGCACAAGCTATATGCGTTTTATTTCTCCCTCTTATTTGCTCAGGAGAGAAGATAAGTTCAGCAGGCAGCCTTCTTTCATTCCTTCAGGAACGAACGCTGCAGGGATAGAGGGAGGGGGGCTGAGCAGAGAGCCAGGGAGCGTCTGCATGTTTACTCAGATAATTACATTACAACCAATGGATTCTCTATACAAAAGACACAGGATCTTTCTCCCCTGTCCCTTTCAAAGCTCTTCATGTTCCCTGTCATCGGATAAGAAGTGCAAACAATGCAAGTGTGGCCAGATCAGCTCCTGGTCGTGTCTAATGTAAACTATCAGGAGACCAAGGGCATCTTAGTCAGGCTGTAGATCTCACAGGCTTCACTTTTTTTGATGACATATTTTTAGAAAAGTGATTAAATACCCATTTTGGAGGATCCAACGTCAACATTAGATCATGGCGAAACCTCTTTAATGTTTCACTTAATATATTGGGATAGACGGAAAGATAATTGTCATTGAAGCTACTGATTTCTATCACATGGGCTACATTACATGTAGTGTCTGTATATACAGTTTATGATCCATATATTACCTGTGCTTGGTGTTGTCTATAAACTGTTGGATAAATGCCTCCTGGCTGTATGCAGGGCCCCTAGTCACCAGTGCTGGTCTAGGTCTCCTTTGGGGTACGTTCACACGTTGTTATTTGACACATATTTTTGCATGCATTTCGTGCTAAAATACAGGCAAACCTGGACTTACACCATTTAGACTTACATTTGTCTTCTAGTTACAATCGGAGAGTTATGGGGCGCAGCGCGGCGTGCTGACATCACACAATGAGTCACGTTGTAGCGTTGAAAGACGTCCTCTGCCCACTGTGTCTGCTCTTTTTTACCCACCTACTGTCCACTTGCTGGGAACCTTCATCTTCAGACGTCTCTCTGGTCTTGCGCCGTCAGCCCCAGCACGTCAGGTCTGTTCTTACTGTCCTGTATCAACACCAATAGATTTAGTTCATGTGTGGCATGGGAGCATTTGTAGCTATGAAACTATAAGTGCCAGCATGCCACACCACACATGTACCAATTATAAGGGTACTGATTAGTACATGTGCTTTAACATGCACTGCTGTGCTGTGGCATGCTGGCAGTTGTAGTTCCATGGTCTACAGCAGCTAGTAGCTGTTGAACTACAAGTGCCACCATGCCACACCACACAAGCACCAATTGTAAGGGTGCTGATTAGCAAATTTGTTGAATATGTGCTGCCTTGGCATGCTGGCATTTGTAGTTCCATGTTCTACAGCAGCAAGTAGCTGTGGAACTAAAAGTGCCACCATGCCACACCACACATGTACCAATTGTAAGGGTACTGATTAGTACATGTGCTTTAACATGCGCTGCTGTGGCATGCTGGCATTTGTAGATCCATGTTCTACAGCAGCTAGTAGCTGTGGAACTACAAATACCACCATGCCACACCACACATGTACCAATTGTAAGGTTGCTGATTAGCATATTTGTTGCATATGTGTGGTGTGGCATGCTGGCATTTGTAGTTCCATGTTCCACAGCAGCTAGTAGCTGTGGAACTACACTTGCCACCATGCCACACCACACATGTACCAATTGTAAGGGTACTGATTAGTACATGTGCTTTAACATGCACTGCTGTGAAATGCTGGCATTTGTAGTTCCATGTTCTACAGCAGCTATTAGCTGTGGAACTACAAGTGCCACCAAGCCACACCACATATATACCAATTGTAAGGGTGCTGATTAGCATATATGTTGAATATGTGCTGCTGTGGCATGCTGGCATTTGTAGTTTCATATTCCACAGCAACTAGTAGCTGTGGAACTACAAGTACCAGCATGCCACACCACACATGTACCAATTGTAAGGGTACTGATTAGTACATGTGCTTTAACATGCGCTGTTGTGCTGTGGCATGCTGGCATTTGTAGTTCCATGATCCACAGCAGCTAGTAGCAAATGCCCAGAACAGAGTTTAACAAGACGAACAATGAAACCTTAATGGGTTTTCAGACCGTCAGGTATAAGGGTAACTAAAATAAGTGTTGTGTATCCAACATAGACAAATAAAAAGCCCAACACATTTAGAACGGATACAAGAGCCACCTGTTAAACCTTTTGCTCACTTAGAAAGAGTTCGTTTGCGATCCAGCAATACTTAATACTAGCTACTGTAGAACATGGAACTACAAATGCCAGCATGCCACATGTTAAAGCACATGTACTAATCATTACCCTTACAGTTGGTACATGTGTAGTGTGGCATGTTGGCACGTGTAGTTACACAGCTACTAGCTGCTGTGGAACATGGAACTAAAAGTGCCACCATGCCACACCACACACATACCAATTGTAAGGGTGCTGATTAGCATATATGTTGAATATATGCTGCTGTGGTATACTGGCATTTGTAGTTCCATGATCCACAGCAGCTATTAGCTGTGGAACTACACGTGCCAGCATGCCACACCACACATGTACCAACTGTAAGGGTAATGATTAGTACATGTGCTTTAACATGTGGCATGCTGGCATTTGTAGTTCCATGTTCTACAGCAGCTAGTATTAAGTATTGCTGGATCGCAAACAAACTCTTTCTAAGTGAGCAAAAGGTTTAACAGGCGGCTCTTGTATCCGTTCTAAATGTGTTGGGCTTTTTTCTTGTCTATGTTGGATACAAAACACTTATTTTAGTTACCCTTATACCCGACGGTCTGAAAACCCACTAAGCTTTCATTGTTCGTCTTGTTAAACTGGGTTCTGGGCATTTGCTAATAGAAAAGCGCTTCCAAGCTTCTCCCAGACACAAGCACATGACGTGACGCTGCGCCAAATGAATTTCCATCAGCTCATTTGCGGCGGTGTCTAATGTTCTCCGGGATAACGTGCCCTCAGATTTGCTAAATGCTCAGACAACTGCTGGATTACGTTGAAGCCGTGTGGAATATTTTTTCCTGCTGCAAATAATGAATTTTGCTCTCAGCATTTGTTAACATTTCTCGGTGCGGCTCGTTTGGACGCCCTATGGGCAGGTTCAGCTCTTTACAAAGGTCTGATAAATTGAAAATCCAGTCAAGTTAAGCAGAAGTTTAGTTGGAATTAACACTGACCTTTTAAACGATGTGGAAGATGTAAAAATCTGGCACGTGTCCAGTAAGCTGTGCTAATTGCACTGGAGTTGTCCATAGGCCAAACCAAAACTATGTGACTGCACCTGAAACCAGACCTGGGCTCTCAGGACATGGCGACAAGGGTCTGCAGAACATGGCGTCCCTTACAGCAGTCACCTTTCCATGGTGACACTTACAGCTCCCAGTACTTGGATGTCCTAAAGCAGTCAATGTGGTCAGAGTGCCCCTTTAAAGGGGTTTTACAGAGAAGTGAGTTCCTCACCTAACACCTCTTGAGGCTTGAAAAAGGGGCGTTGTGTTTCTGTGTTTAAAAAAAAAAAACAAGTACCTCCTCTGTTATGTCATCGCTCCACCTCCCATGCACGCTCCTGATACTCAGTCTCTGTAGTTGAGCAAACATGTTATTTGGCTAATCCACAGGGTATAACTGCATTGTGCACAAGCTCTACAGGTTTTGTTTTCCCCTCTTATCTGCTCAGGAGAGAAGATAAGCTCCAAGCAGGCAGCATTCTTTCATTTGTTCACAAACTGCTGCAGGGGGGAGGAGGGCTGAGCAGGGAGTCAGGGAGCGTCTGCATGTTTACTCAGATAATTACATTACAACCAGTGGATTCTCTATACAAAAGACACAGGATCTTTTCTCCCCAGTCCCTTCAAAGCTCGTTCATGTTCCCTGCCATCAGATAAGAAGTGCAAACAACACAAGCGCAGCCAGATCAGCTCCTGGTCGTATCTAATGTAAACAGTCAGGAAACTATGGGCATGCAATGGAGGCTGCAGCTCTCAGAGGCTTCACTTTTATTAATAACATATATTTAGAAAAGTGACTAAATACCCATTTTGGAGGATCCCACGTCAACATTAGATCGTGGCAAAACCCCTTTAAAGGGCTCTTCTCACCATGCTGTTTTACAGAGTCACAGCCACAGCCAGCTTCAGACTCCAACTTCCTGTTCAAGCAGTGGGTGGGGGGCTGGAAGGAGGTCCATCTCTCTAGGCCTTCCTATGAGACTAACTTCGAACCTCCCATAGAAATGTATAGAGAGATTCACTTCTGAGTCACAGAACCAAGCTGGGTGTTAGAGCAACTGAGAGTTCAGGTCACAAGATCCAGAGGCAGCAGTGAGAAGTCCTGTATTCAGCTGCAGGTCACATGACCCAGGGGCAGCAGTGAGAAATCCTGTATTCAGCTGCAGGTCACATGACCCAGGGGCAGCAGTGAGAAATCCTGTATTCAGCTGCAGGTCACATGATCCAGTGGCAGCAGTGAGAAATCCTGTATTCAGCCGCCGGTCACATGATCCAGTGGCAGCAGTGAGGAATCCCGTATTCAGCTGCAGGTCACATGACCCAGTGGCAGCAGTGAGAAATCCTGTATTCAGCTGCAGGTCACATGAGCCAGGGGCAGCAGTGAGAAATCCTATATTCAGCTACAGGTCACATGTTCCAGGGGCAGCAGTGAGTAATCCCGTATTCAGCTGCAGGTCACATGACCCAGTGGCAGCAGTGAGGAATCCTGTATTCAGCTGCAGGTCACATGACCCAGTAGCAGCAGTGAGAAATCCTGTATTCAGCTGCAGGTCACATGACCCAGTGGCAGCAGTGAGGAATCCTGTATTCAGCTGCAGGTCACATGAGCCAGTGGCAGCAGTTTGAAATCCTGTAGTCAGTTGCAGGTCCGATGACCCAGTAGCAGCAGTGAGAAATACTGTATTCAGCTGTAGGTCACATGACCCAGTGGCAGCAGTGAGGAATCCTGTATTTAGCTGCAGGTCACGTAATACAGTGTCAGCAGTGAGACATCCTGTATTCAGCTGCAGGTCACATAATACAGTGTCAGCAGTGAGAAATCTTGTATTCAGCAGCAGGTGAGCACAATTTCTTGCACTGCTCGGTATCTAGAAGCAATTACTAATTCCTTTTGTATCAGCCAGATATCCTGTATTCAGCTGCAGGTCAGCAAAATTACTGCAACTATTGCGCACCTAGAAGCAATTTCTAATGAACGAGAAGAGTGAAAAACTGGCTTTTTCCTTAAAAACAAACAGGATAAAAACTTTTTTGTCACACGCTATTTCTTTGTAGCTTGAAATTCCGAAACGTCCCTTCACCTTTCCTTTTATACCTGATTATACTTTGATTCCGAACTTCCCGCGCGATTGTTTTACAAATCTTGCCTTCAAGTTTCTTTTTTACTCTCTAAAAATTGTGGTTGATAATAATTTTCCGTCTTATTCGACAACATCAATTCCTTTTGAAGAAGGTCTTTGTGACCCTCGGCGGCATGAATGTGCATTAGTGGGTGTAGACTGCTGGGGGTTGATGCCTCTGATGGTTCGAAGCTTTGGGTCTCTGCGGAGATGAATGCTGAGGTCACGTCAAGTCTAGAACTTAAAACAGTCACACGCGGCTCCGGCTGGTTGGGGATTCTTTATGTTTCGTAGAGTTACTAGTCTGAAAACAAGAAACCCCATGAAAATCCATTAATGAGATAAGTATTTACAGAGAGCATTGTGGCTCCACATGATCTCTGCAGAGACCTCCACAAGAAGAGACTGCATGAAAGGAGCTCCTCAACACTCAAGGGCCCCCTGGAGAGAGCTTTTACCCACTCTGGGACCTCCTTCATTCCATTTACTTTGATGTCTCCTACAGAAAGTATAAAAAACAACAACATAAAAACATATTAAACAAGTTAAAGGATGTAGTGTCTTCTGTCTTCTCTCGAGAAATGAACCTCCTAAGAAAATGTGCCCCCTATCGCCTATTAGACTTTTTTCTGTGTTTGGAATGAAAGACAGGTCATTTAATTGTAAATATATTGCATAAGTGTGTGTTCTATGCATCTAGTCTTTTGTGCCATTCCTCTGTTCGTGAATTGGTCAGCTGGGTGTTATCAATTGGGGTTGTGTCCATGTACAATGTAGGGGGTTGCTGGTATTGGAATGTGTATGTATATTGCTGCCACATCAGTGTGCACCTATGCTCGTTTTTTTCTAGAAAAGTTTTTTTGGGGATGTGAAGAACCAAATTGTTATCTAGCTTTTGTAACAGTTCAAAAAGGGTCTGGAAACATTTCTGGAGTGTAATAATAGAACAAGTTATAGTGACCAGGATTCTGGAGAAGGGTCTGGATACATTTCTGGAGTGTAATAATATAACAAGTTATAGAGACCAGGATTCTGGAGAAGGGTCCTGGAACATTTGATGTAATAATATAACAAGTTATAGTGACCGGGATTCTGGAGAAGGGTCTGGAGACATTTCTAGATGTAATAATATAGAACAGTTATAGTGACCGGGATTCTGGAAGGGTCTGGATGACATTCTAGATGTAATAATAAACAAGTTATAGTGACCAGGATTCTGGAGAAGGGTCTTGAGACATTTCTAGATGTAATAATAGAACAAGTTATAGTGACCAGGATTCTGGAGAAGGGTCTGGAGACATTTCTAGATGTAATAATAAAACAAGTTAAAGTGACCAGGATTCTGGAGACGGGTCTGGAGACATTTCTAAATGTAATAATAAAACAAGTTAAAGTGACCAGGATTCTGGAGAAGGGTCTGGATACATTCTATGATGAATATATAACAAGGTTATAGTGACCGGGATTCTGGAGAAGGTCTGGATACATTTCTAGATGTAATAATATAAACAAGTTATAGTGAACCAGGATTCTGAGAGGGTCCTGGTTTCATTTCCTTTAGATGTAAATAGACAATAAGTTATAGTGACCGGATTCTGGAGAGTCCTGGAGACCATTTCAGATGAAAATATATAAACAATTTAGTGACCAGGAATCTGGACAAGGGTCTGGAGACATTCTAGATGTAAAATATAATACAAGTTATGGGGACCCAGATTCGGAGAAAGGGTCTGGAACATTTCTAGATTAATAAAAAAAGGTTATAGTGACCAGGATTCTGGAGAAGGGTCTGGAACATTTCTAGATGTAATAATAGAAACAGTTACAGTAACCAGGATTCTGGAGAGGGGTCTGGATACTTTTCCAAAGAGTAATAATAAAACAGGTATAGTGACCGGGATTCTGGAGAAGGGTCTGGAGACATTTCTAGATGTAATAATATAACAGGTTAGGGAATGTCCCCACGGCACGGGTTTTCGGCCGGTTTTTCAGCCGTTTCGCGGTTTTTCAGACCGCCTGAAAAACCGGCCGAAAATTTAGCACAATGGTGCTCTAGGGAAACCCCTTGCAGCAGTCCCACTGCACGGGTTTTTTCCCCCCCTGGTTTTGCCGACCGCGGTCCGCTCAAAAAACATTTACAAGCACCATCTTCCGTCCGAAAACCGGACGGGAAACTGTGCTTCTCAATGGAGGGCTTTTCTCCGCTCATCGCGGAGAAAAGCCGCCCCACCCGCGGCCGTGGGGACGGGTGCAAAACAGGACAAATACCGGCCACTATTTGTCCTATGCCGTGTGAACGCGCCCTTATAGTGACCCGGATTCTGCAGAAGGGTCTGGATACACTTTTAGATGTAATAATATAACAAGTTATAGTGACCAGATTCTGAGAAGGTCTGGATACATTTAGATGTAATAATATAACAAGTTAAAGTGACCGGATTCTGGGGAAGGGTCCGGGGACATTTCTAGATGTAATAAAGAACAAATTATAGTGACCAGGATTCTGGAGAAGGTGATGGATAACAATTTCAGAATGTAATAATATAACAAGTTATATGTGAAAGTGATTCTGGAGGGGAAAGGGCCCGGAAACATTTCTAGATGTAATAACACAATTATAGTGACCGGATCTGGAGAAGGCTGGATACATTTCTAGATGTAATAAATAAAATTATAGGACCAGAATCCGGGAAGGGGTCTTTGGAACATTTCTAGATGTAAAATATAACAATTTAGTGACCGGATTCTGGAGAAGGGTCTGGATACATTTCAAGATTGTTAATAAAAAGTTATAGTGACCAGGATTCTGGAGAAGGTCTGGAACATTTCTAGATGTAATTAGAACAAGTTATAGTGCCGGGGTTCTGAAGGGCTGGGTACATTTCTAGATGTAATAATAAAACAATTTAGTGACCAGGGTTCTGGAGAAGGGTCTGGATTCATTGTCTAGACTGTAATAACATCAAGATTATAGTTGACCAGGGATTTCATGGAGAAGGAGTACTCGGATAACATTTTATCTTAATGATGTAAATTAATTGAACAAGTTATATACAGTAAGGACCAGGATTCTGGAGAAGGGTCTGGTACATTTCTAGATGTAATAATAGAAACAAGTTATAGTGACCGGATTCTGGAGAAGGGCCTGGATACATTTCTAGAATGTAATAATAGAACAGTTATAGTGACCAGGGATTCTGGAGAAGGGTCTGGATACATTTCTAGATGTAATAATAAACAAGTTATAGTGACCAGGATTACTGGAGAAGGGTCTGGAACATTTCTAGATGTAATAATAAACAAGTTATAGTGACCGGGATTCTGGAGAAGGGTCTGGATACATTTCTAGATGTAATAATAGAACAATGTTATAGTGACCAGGATTCTGGAGAAGGGTCTGGATAACATTTTCTAAAGTATGTAAATAAATAGATACACAAGTTAATAGAGTGACCCGGATTCTGGAGAAGGGTCTGGAGACATTTCTAGATGTAATAATAGAACAAGTTATAGTGACCGGGATTCTGGAGAAGGTGGATCAATAGGATATACATTTCTGAGGGTGATGCCAGATGGAGGGAAGGAATTTTTCTAAATTTGAGGACAATTGGCATCCTGACCATGGGGTTTTCCTTCTCAGATCAACAACATAGCAACAATAGCTGAACTGGATGGATGTCTGTCATTTTACAGCCTTACATACATGTAACTAATATGAGAAAATTCTATGCCGTTTGGTAGCAGGTTTTATATGGTTCACCAATGTAAATACATTCCTAAGTGAACTCACTATATAGTGACGAGTGTTTGTAACGGTGCGGAACTACTTAGGTTGATTCTGAATCAATAAGAAATAATGAGAATGTTCTAATCTGTCCGATAATTGACAGAAACTAATAGGCGCATGGCAGGTGTAATATGGACAAGGGTAATAATCATTGGGAAGTACATTGTGTCCTCTGCGTTGGCATTTGCAGGGGATTAGCTATAAAAGTGATTGAATCCATTCATTTCTGTTAATGCTTGACATGTGCTTGAAACCTCTGGTCCGTCTTCCACGAGGCACAGCTCTGAGATTCTGCATGTCGCCAGACTGTGTGGTCACCGGAGCTGCTCAGTCCATTTAAATGCCCTGATTGTTCAGCCTATAATGGCGCTGCCGGCTTAGGAGCTGAGGGAGAACTCACATGAACTTATATTTTGTATAGGAACCGGCAGAAACCGCCGTGTTCATGGGAGATAATTGCTCTCTGTGTGTCTATGCTTAACCACACGCCTGTCAACGCGCCCTCCAGCCTGTTGTAAACTACACTCCCATCTGCATTTATAATCTAACATGGCATGAGGGAGTTTAGTTTCCCAAACACTGAGGGCCGCAGTTTGACACCCCTACTTAACCCCTTAGTGCACCTTTATGTACAGGTACATCATGATGATGCTAAGGGAGTATGGAGCCGGGTCTCTTGCATCAACTCGCCCCATAGGCGCCGTGTGCCAGATGTTAATTACAGCTGACACCCGCCACTCACAGCAGGGACTGGAGCCGGCTCTGATCACCACCAACGACGCTCTGGAGTCAGAGTAACAATGATCCAGCGGTGCAGAACAGCAAATACTTTATTCCGTGAGGATGAAAATGTGTGCAGCGTCGGCCGACGCGTTTCGGCTTTGTCTTATTCACAGCATTGTCTGATCACTACTGTTACTAGTAGAACTGCAACAAGATAATGGAGCCAAGTATTCTATGAGCCTGAAGCTTAAAGGGTTGTTCACTACAAGGATGCTTCTTTTATGTTACAGTCTGCAAAACAAGTCACTTTGCAATATATCATTACAGTGTACCCCTATTCTGAATACGCGCTTTAGGGCTGCATAAGCTCCTCAGGTCGCCATAGCTACAGACCTGTTCAATCCTTCCTGATAGGCTGCCAGCGCTGGTTGCTATAGCTACAGAACTGTTCAAGCCCTCCTGATAGGCTGCCAGCGCTGGTTTCTATAGCTACAGACCTGTTCAATCTCTCCTGATAAGCTGCCAGCGCTGGTTGCTATAGCTACAGACCTGTTCAATCCCTCCTGATAGGCTGCCAGCGCTGGTTGCTATAGCTACAGACCTGTTCAACCTCTCCTGATAGGCTGCCAGCGCTGGTCGCTATAGCTACAGACCTGTTTGATCTCTCATGATAGGCTGACAGCACTGGTTGCTATAGCTACAGACCTGTTTGATCTCTCCTGATAGGCTGCCAGCACTGGTTGCTATAGCTAGAGACCTGTTCAATCTTTCCTGAAAGACTGTCAACTCTGGTCACTATAGCTACAGACCTGGCTTCTACTGCAGCCTAGTAGAAGACAGTAAACATGCCCCTGAATACAAAATGAAACCAAGAAAACAGGACTGAGGTGAGATGAATCAATGTAGTGAGACAACCCCTTTAAGGAATAGGATTTTTTTATTCTTCATGTTCAATTTTTCCTCCTCACCTTCTAAGAGCCATAACTTTTTTATTTTTCCATCTACATATGAGGACTTTTTTTGCAGACTGAAGTGTAGTTTTTATTGGTACCATGTTGAGATACATGCCCCATTTTGATCACTTTTTATTCCATTTTTTTTTTCAGGACACAAAATGACCAAAAAAACCTTGCATTTTTGTTGTAATTAATTTTTTTTTCTTGCTTAGTTTTCACCTTACATGCTGTATTATGATAGATCAGACTTTTATGATGCAGCGAGACCAATTAAGTGTAATTTTTTAAATTTTATTTGTAAGAGGGGGGTGAGTTTTTTTTTGAACTTTTAATACTTATTAATTTTAAAACCCTTAGGACTGGGAGGTTAGACTCACTTTTCCAAAGGCCACTTCATCATTATTGTTGCCCTCAAAGGTACGAATGTTACAGTAAGGGTATGTTCACACGATGTACTGCGCAGTACATCGTGTGTCTCGGGAGCTCGCGCTCATCAGAGGGTACTCCCGCCGGTCCTATAGACATGCATTTCTCGCTGTGCTTTCGAATAAGACATGTCACTTATGTCCATAGGCGTAATCCATAGTAGAAAAGAAATATCCAACAGTAAAAATAATAAAAGAAACATTTATCGAGCACAAAAATTGAAACGAAGTGACATAACATATAGAGATGAAAAACGTTGCTGACGCCTTTCAACACTACACTGTGTTCCAAATTATTATGCAAATAATATTTTCTCTCATTTTCCAAAATTACCTATATGAATTGCAGTCATTGTAATTTTCCGGTCATCAACTATTAGAGTATAATTGAAAGGTTTTTGAACAAACTGCCTATGATAACAGTATATTTTATAAAAAAAAAAAAAAAACTCAAAATGCATGTTCTAAATTATTATGCACAGCAGAGTTTTCAACCTTTTTCATTTTTATAACGAACAAAAAAATGGTCATTTGTGAAATTATAAGCATTAGCAGGTTATTGCAAAATGAAATCAAACAGTTTTCAAGTCAAAACTTTATTCTAGGTGATGTTACATGTGCACATAGGACCCCTTGTTCGAAATGAGCTTCTGAACTCTCTCGTCAATTGAATTTGTCAGGTTTTGGATGGTTTCTGCTTTAATTGTTTTGCATGAGGACAGAATACCCTCCCAGAGCTGTTGCTTAGATGTGAACTGCCTCCCGCCATCATAGACACTCCTTTTGATGATGCTCCAGAGGTTCTCAATGGGGTTGAGGTCAGGGGAGCATGGGGCCACACCATAAGTTTGTCCCCTTTTATGCCCATAGCAGCCAGAGATGCAGATGTGTTATTTGCAGCATGAAAATGATCTTGCTGCAGAATGCACGGTTTCTTCTTCTTGAACCATGGCAGGAAGTGCTGTTTGAGAAACTCCACATACATTATGGAGTTCATCTTTACACCTTCAGGGATCCTAAAGGGGCCGACAATCTCTCTCTCCATGATTCCAGCCCAAAACATTACTCCACCTCCTCTTTGTTGGCGCCGTAGACGTGTTTGCATGGGGTGTCCATCAACCAACCATCCCCTCCACTCCATCCATCTGGACCATCGAGCGTTGCACAGCACTCATTGGTGACCAGTCAGTCTTCATGTATTGTTTGGCCCACTGGAGCCGTTTCTGCATGTGTGCAGTGGATGGAGGAGGTCGACAGAATGGCTTACGCACAGCTGCAAACCTCTGAAGGACCCTGCATCTTGTTGTTCGGGGGACGTTGGAGGCACCAGCAGCTTCAAAAACTTGTCTGCTGCTATGACAAGGCATTTTTGCAGCTACTCTTTTAACATGACGTAATTGCCTGTTGGAAAGAGTCCTCAATTTTCCCTTATCAGCACGCACACGTGGGTGCTGGGAATCAGCTACATACTTCTTGATTGTACGATGATCACGATGACGTGTCTTGGCAATGTTGATTGTAGTCATGCCTTGACCTAAACACTCCACAATTTGTTGCTTCTCAGCAGCCGACAAATCCTTTTTCTTTCCCATTTTGGCTGAAAATGTAGGCTGCTTAATAATGTGGGACAGCCTTCTTAAGTAGTCTTGCCTTTAATTGGACACACCTGCCAATCTAATTAGCACAGGTGTCTGCAAATGCTTTCAGCGATATAAAGAGCCCTGACACACATCACCATCAATGAGTTTAACTGACAAACAAAAAAATTCTTACCTTATCACTCATAAACACTTTTTGCATAATAATTTGGAACACAGTGTAAGTTCTTAGTTGTAACAGTTAAAGGGGTTGTCTCACTACATTGATATGCTTTCAGCATGTAGGGAGCAGTAAATGACGACATTTTCCAAATATGTTGCTTTGTTCATTTTTTTTTTGTTGAGCAGCTATAAATTATTTTATCTCCTTCTGAGGGTTTTCAGGTTTCTCTAGTGACAGACCTGTTTGTTTGTTTGCTTCTCCTCTGCTGTTTGTTCTATCTGATAGCAGGGAGTGAGGTCATCACACAGGTCCTGGCACAGAACTGCTGGCAGCCTGAGAGCTTGTGTGTTATCTGATCTTTCAGACAAAAGACACTAACTACTACTGTTTACTTTAGCTCAGAAGTTTCTCTGGACCTCAGAGCAGGAGATTGTTTATCTAATTAGCAGAATCTGAATACATGGAGCTCATATGCTAATTACAGACAGCTTGACCAGGAAGTGACAGGATGCATGAATGAAAGAGTGCTACTGACTCTATGAAAAAATGAGACAACCCCTTTAACAATGTTATAACTGAGAACATAGGGCCACATGTATAAAAACTGTCTTGGCCTAAGACTTTCTTTGCTGCTCTTAGCAACTAATAAGAGCTCTCCTATGTGAAATGCAAGGGGGGAGCTCTGATTGGTTCCAATGGGCATCGAAAGGCGTCAGCAAAGCTTTTCATCTCTATATGTTATGTCACTTCATTGTAATTTTTGTGCTTGATAAATATTTTGTTTTTTATATTTTTATTGCTGGAAATTCCTTTTTCTTTTTGTGTTAATTTAACCTGCCTGGATCTTCTCAACATCATGCAAAGTACTACGACCCCCAGAATCTAATCCACACTGAGGGGACTTCCATATATTTGTATCCACATGTTTTCCATAGTCAGTAGAGAGAAAGCGCTCAACTAGAACGTTCCTGCATCACTGGCCTCTATATGAACCAGAACGGTAGCCCCAAGAAACCATGAGTACTTCTAGTTTGTCGCTACGGGAAGGCAACCAGTAGGTCCTTCCTTCATAGAAGCATTGCTTGGACTGTTACCTGTATCTCTACTGTGTACAGTAAAAGGGGTGAACTCTACTCCTTTACGACCAGGGTGTATGGAGCGGGCTCATGTGAATAAATCAATGACCTGTGTGGCAACGACCAAGAAACCATTAGTACTTCTATTTGGTTGCTACAGGAAGCCAACCAGTAGGTCCTTCCTTCATTGAATCATGGCTTGGGCTGTTACCCGTATATATTCGGTCTACAGAAAAAGGGGTGAACTCTACTCCAGACACCAAGAACCCTTTCAACCATTTGGATGTACCTGACCAGGGTGCATGGAGCGGGCTCACGTGAATAAATCAACGACCTGTGTGGCAACGACCAAGAAACCATGAGTACTTCTAGTTTGTCGCTACGGGAAGTCAACCAGTAGGTCCTTCCTTCATTGAAGCATGGCTTGGGCTGTTACCAGTATCTATCAACCAGTAGGTCCTTCCTTCATTGAAGCACGACTTGGGCTGTTACCCGTATCTATTCTGTGTACAGTAAAAGGGGTGGACTCTACTCCAGACACCAAGAACCCCTTCAACCATTTGGATGTATCTGACCAGGGTGCATGGAGTGGGCTCACATGAATAAATCAACGACCTGTGTGGCAATGACCAAGAAACCATGAGTACTTATAGTTGGTCGCTACGGGAAGTCAACCAGTACGTCCTTCCTTCATTGAAGCATTGCTTGGGCTGTTACCTGTATCTATTCTGTGTACAGGAAAACAGGTTGAACTTTACTCCAGACACCAAGAACCCCTTCAGCCATTTGGATGTACCCGTCCAGGATGCATAGAGCCGGCTCACGTGAATAAATCGACGACCTGTGGGGCTTCTCTATCTCTACATTGGAGAGGTTAGAACGTTATCCACAATATCTTCATTAAATCAGGTGAAGATCATCAAAGTTGCCATGTATAAGAAATCCATGGAAAAAGTCCAGGTATTTGCATCTCTAAGGACCTCTGTTCTACTCCCGCGCCTTTTCGGGCACACGGATAGAAATGTACATTTGACATAGATTGATGAAACAGATTAGATTTCTAATTGTGTGTGATTACCATTTAAATAGTTCCCATGACTACAAATTGATTTTGCTTTTCTTGTTAAAACAGCGGTCATAATGATGTTCATTTATAATAATGTGCGTGTCATCGGAACACCCAAATAAATTGCCTGGGAATTGGGCGTTAATTAATGTGCCATTAAAATGAAGTGTCAACCAATTAATATGAAACTTGAGGTGATACCCTGAGACATTGGATGTTATGCCAGGAGCTACACTTTAAAAGGCATGTTAACCCCTAAAACACCTTAAAAACCCAAACCATAAGGCAGGGGTGTCAAAGTCATTGTCACCGACAACCACATTGGTATTATGGTTGCCCTCCAGGGTCCATTGAAGGACAGCTAGGGTGCCTGGGTAGGAATGTCAGAACCAATGAGTTGCTGAGCGGAGTAGTGTGGAGGTGCTCGGCAAAACTGAGGCCAGAATAATCCTCCATCACTGATGGCTATCTAAGGGGATCAACTAGGAACAGCAGAGATGATATGTCAGTCACTGTTGTAGAAATGCATACAGCCTGAACAAGAAGTGGGAGTTGGAAGCTGTAGAACCACCTACAGCCTGAACAGAAAGTGGGAGCCAGAAGCTGTATAGCCTCCCATTGCCTGAACAGGAAGTGGAAGCCTAAAGCTATGGAACATCCCATAGCCTGAACAGGACGTGGGACCCTGAAGATGTAAAGCCTACCATTGATTTAACAGGAAGTGGGATCCTGAAGCTGAAGAACCGCCCACATCCTGAACAGAAAGTAGAGGCCTGAATCTGAAGAACTTCCCTCACTCGAACAGGAAGTGGGAGTCTGATTTTATAGAACCATCCACAGCATGAACAGGAAGTGGGAGCCTAAAGCTGTAGAACCGCCCCAAAGCCTGAACAGCAAGTGGGGCAGAAGCTGTAGAACCGCTCAAAGCCTGAACAGGAAGTGGGGGCAGAATCTGTAGAACCACCCAAAGCCTGAACAGGAAGTGGGGGCAGAATCTGTAGAACTGCCCAAAGCCTGCACTGGAAGTGGGGGCCGAATCTGTAGAACCACCCAAAGCCTGAACCGGAAGTGGGGCAGAATCTGTAGAACCACCCACAGCCTGAACAGGAAATGGGAGCCTGAAGCTGTAGAACCGCCCAAAGCCTGAACAGGAAGTTAGGGCCTGAAGCTGTAGAACCTCCCACAGCCTGAACAGGAAGTGGGAGCCTAAAGCTGTAGAACCACCCAAAGTCTGAACAGTAAATGGGGGCTTGAAGCTGTAGAACCAACCAGAGCCTGAACAGGAAGTGTGAGCCTGAAGCTGGCTGTGGCTCTGTAAGTCAGATTAAGAAGAACCCTCTTTAAAATTGACCTGGCTTAACATACTGAGAGAACTGGTCAAGGAAAATGAGTAGCAAATTTTGAGACTTTCTCTGGTTAAGTATAACTAAATCTAAAAGTATCAAACCTCTTTAAACAAGCAAAGATTTTTTAATAATGATGAAAACCCAAATCCTTAAACAAGGAAAAGTCTGATGTCAAGATCCAGTTGTCCCTCGAAGAGCTATTGGTGCCTTCAGAAACAGACTGCGCCCCAGGCAATAACGCACTGACCTCTGTATATATTATTGGTAATGTTGTATCAGCAATGAGTTTTGTCGCTTATTGTTTCTTCTACACATGTAACGAGGATCTCTCATTACTGCTCCAAATTTAATGTCATTAGAATTAAGTGACAAAAAATGCTTCTAACTTGCGCGACGACCTTCTCTGCCATCTCCTTTAATTACAGGGAACATTACGAATTGGTAAGATCGCAGCAACAATAATCTCAATAACAGCGGACAGCTAGTCGCCCTTCGTAAAATTGTTCCCAAAATGTAATCAACCTCTCTAAAATATTTCCATTTAACAAAATGCCCTTTACATCCAGCAAATGTACTGATTGCTCAAGAGTGCATGAATGACACAAAATTGCTGTGACAATGCTAAAAGCGGGTAGATCTCCAGGCAAATCGTAGGAAAGGGAAAGGGCACGAGAGGCCTCTGATCATAGCTTCTGTCTGCACTAGATTTTTACTACCTGCACCCAAAAAAATAAAAAATTAGAGAAATCTACCAGAAAGAAACTTAATAATGGAACAATTTCTGCAAGATCACAGAGCTATTTCCCAACGTAAAAATGTATCATTATATCAGTATAACAATGTATCAGTATCAATGTATCCACATAATGTATAAGTATCACAGTATTAACATAACAATGTATCGACATAATGTGTCAGTATCACTGTATTGAAATAATGTGTCAGTATCCCTGTATCAACATAACAATGTATCAGTATCAATGTATCGACATAAGGTTTCAGTATCACTGTATCTACATATAGATGTTTTGATTGCATTTGATTACATTGATACAAGTTAATACAGTGATACTGACACATTATGTCGATACATTGTTATGTTAATACTGTGATACTCATTAATTGATAATGATACACTGCTAGGTTAATACAGTGATACTTAGTCATTGATACATTATTAACCTAACAATGTATAATTATCAGTGTATCACCATAACAATGCATCACTATAGTCCTCGTTGTACCAGTTTCCAAATTCATATCAGCATGAACATATGCGCGTTATATCAGAAGATTGACAAGATTGTGCAAGTGGGTAAGCAACTGGCTCAGAGATAGAAAACAAAGGGTGGTAATTAACGGTGCATACTCAGACTGATTCCCTATTACTAGTGGGGACAAAAGGGTCAGTATTGGGCTCTATCCTCTTTAATATTTTCATTAATGATCTTACACAGGGAATACACAGTAGAATATCGATCTTTGCAGACGATACTAAGCTCTGTAAAGTAATCAACACAATAGAGGATAATGTGTTATTACAAAGGGATCTGGATAAGTTGGAGGCCTGGGCAGAGAAATGGCAGATGAGGTTTAATACAGATAAACTCAAGGTTATGCACATGGGGAGTAAAAATCCATTTCATGATTACATGTTAAATGGAAAAACACTGGGTAAAAGTGACATGGAGAAGGACTTGGGAATCCTAGTGGACAGTAAACTTAATTGTAGCAGCCAGTGTCAGACAGCAGCTGCCAAGGCAAATAGGATCATGGGGTGCATTGAAAAGGGCATAGATGCACATGATGAGAACATTATTCTCCCATTATACAAGTCACTGGTTAGACCACACATGGAATATTGTGTACAGTTTTGGGCACCAGTGCACAGGAAAGACATTGTAGAGCTTGAACAGGTACAAAGGCGGCAACAAGAATAATAAAAGGACTGGGTGGACTACAATACCCAGAAAGATTAGCAAGATTAGGGTTATTTAGTTTAGAAAAAAGACGGCTTCGGGGGGACATAATAAATATGTTTAAATACATCAAAGGTCAATATAGAGATCTCTCCCAAGATTTATTTATACCCAGGACTGTATCTAGAACAAGGGGGCGTCCTCTACACCAAGAGGAAAGAAGGTTTCTACATAAACATAGAAAGGGATTCTTTACTGTAAGAGCAGTGAGACTGTGGAACTCTCTGCCAGAGGAACTTGTCATGGGAATTCAATAACAGAGTTTAAAAAGGGAGTACGTTCTGAATACAGCCGAACACGCCGCCCCCCTGTATTGAGAACTCCTATGGAGAGTTGAGCAAAGCCTGACTAGATCCCTATTCTGAAGGGATCTCCATTCTTTTTGGGATATAGCTGCACCTGTCAGAAATCACAAGACGGCACATGATTCATTCACTCTGATACATCTGTAATATGTTCCAGACCCATATCCTACATGCACAATAGAGCAACAGGTGGACATCCTGGGAGTGTCTGGAGTCTGCAGTTGTTGCTTTTTGGCAGGGTTGGTGCAGTTTGACAGTTTATGGGTGTACATAGTGTATGGGTTTATGGGTGTATAATAATAATGCTAGTAATTGTAGATAAGATCACAACAGAGGAGCAAGCTGCCCGGTTCCTAACTGGCTTGATGAGTGGATACTACGCATGATAGGATTTCTAGGTCTAATAGTTGTTAATCCTTTACATTCAAAAACATCTCTTTTATTGGACTGTGAGACATCCAGGTCCATGGAGCCGCTCTCTCCAGATCATGACTCTTTATTATTAATACGTCTGACCCAGCATCTATCTATTTCATCCTATTACTCGCCCACATTTTCCCATTACTGCCTTTCATACCGTGACCTTCAAGCAGCTGTTTGGCCAGATTACCTGTCATTTTACATGTTATTTGCATTGTTGCTGCACAGATGTATTTGCATGCTAATCATTTTACTGTTTGAAAAGTGAAATCCATTCACGGTCGGCAGCGGTTTTCTCCGAGCTGCTCGCGGTTCTAGCACTTGAGAACGTCTAGGAAGTTACTACTTATTGAACCTGACATTTTACATACTGCACTACATCCATTGTTAGCAATGGAGGTCATAGAAAGGGTTTGCTTCCATGGAAGGTAATCTAAAAACATTAAATTACCTATACATACTACACCAACATTTTCTTATATAGTATTAAAGGGATTGTCTCACTACAGGGATTGCTGATTTTTATGTTAAAGATCTTGCAAAAACAAGTTACTTTGCAATATGTGTCCATTTTAACATGTCCTTTCCTTTTTCGAGATATCCCCTCTTGTATGTGCGCATCAGCTCCTCAGGTCGCTGTAGCTACAGACCTGGTTCAATCTCTCCTGATAGGCTTTCCAGCACTGGTTGCTATAGCTTCCAGACCTGTTCCACCTCTCCTGATAGGCTGCCAGCGCTGGTTGCTATTGCTACAGACCTGTTCAATCTCTCCTGAAAAGGCTGCCAGCACTGGTCGCTATAGCTACAGACCGTCGTCTCTCGGATAGCTAACAGCACTGGTTGCTATAGCACAGATCTGTTCGTCTCTCCCCATAGCTACCACGCTGGTTGCTATAGCTACAGACTGTCGATCTCTGGATAGGCTAACAGCACTGGTTGTATAGCTACAGACCGTCGGATCCTCATGGCTCCCACTGGTTTCTATTAGCTACAGACCTGACTTCTACTGCAGCCTAGTAGAAGCCAGTAAACGCGCCCCTGAATTCAAAATGAAACCAAGAAAACAGGACTGAGGTGAGATGAATTGATGTAGTGAGACAACCCCTTTAAGGTTTGTGTCAGATATTCCAGTCTTGATTCCGATCATTCTCCTGGTGGTCAAATTATGCCTCCTGGTGCATTGGCTGGGGTCCGAGCCAGGACTGGGACAAGGTATTCTGGTGCCTTAGGCAAACGAGTTTTTAGCACCCCCAATGAAAATTCACCCACCCCATTCTTCTTGCCCTCAATTTTTTCTGGGTTAAAGGGGGTCCCAGGTTCACCTACTTCGCCCTCCCTCATCCAGCTTAGAAATAATCGACGGACCAAACTTTACTTTATTTTTGCCCTAGCAAATGAGCAAAAAATTAAATTTTCACCTAAATGTCCAAATTCTCAGATATTTTTGGTGGAGGTGATTACTGCTAAAAGGGGATCTACAGATTTAAAAATGACTTCGTTTTTCTCTCTGTCCTGTGGATGTTTACCCAATGTGCTGAATAAAGTATATGCACAGCGCAACTGAGTGATGTCAAAAGATGTCGCCAAACTAAAATCCAGGGGAACGCCCGTGTCTCCCGGACCCTGTTATTCCGTTGTTTCCCCTTTTTTAATGGGTTTTGTTTAAGGCCGCTAGTTGAGGTAGTTAGATTTTTTTCACCATAATACAAAATTTTCCCTGCCCACTCTTTCCCCCCCATTGTAGATTATAAAACTCTTGGGGGGGTGGTTTTCCCCATTTTTTTAGTGCTATATTTTTTTGTCCCGGGGCCTGGTGTATTTGGATCCCTTTTGGTTTTTCAAGGGCATGAATAAAATGGCGTCTAAAATATTATTTTTATTTTTTTTTTTTTATAAAAATTATTAATAATAAAAATAATAATAATTTAATTAAATTTTTGAAAAGTAATAATTTATGTAAATTTAAGGTTTTAAAATTTGTCTGTAAATTGTAGTTTTGTAATATAATGTATGTAAATTAATGTAATAATTATAAATTTTTGGGTCAATGTTATAATTAAGTAAAATAATTCTTAAAAAATAATTTATAAAGTAGTAATGCAAAAAATTTTGTAAATTTTTTTATAATGTAAAAAATAATATACTAATCAGACAGTCCCCAATTAAAAACGTTCCAACTTTCATCTGTCCCAAGTTTCAAACGGAGACTTATGGGGGGTGTGGGCACTTTGTTCCATGTTTCCCCGCAGAGAGTAGGGGGAGGACAAGTGCCGCTCCCACAGCAGCACATGAGGTGAAAATTTT
>JAODAL010052479.1:0-25949 GCA_025379985.1 Phyllomedusa bahiana
AATTTACATGTAGGTCCCTCCCTCCCCGAAAATAGTGGAAGGGTGTCCGCAGAAATTTTTGCGTTGACTTCACTGATCATTTTGCCCTTCCTTTGATCTGTCAGGGCCCCGCTTTAAATTTGGTCAAAATCCATCAATTGCAAAGCCAAAAAAAAACAGGAGTTATCCAAACAAGATTCAAGGAAAATGGGAATTTTGGGGATGCCTGTGTTTTGATCCCCCCTTTTTTTTGGCTCCAAAATCTCAGACAACCTGATGCAAACAAAGGAACCAGTCAAACGGCCTTACAGTCTCCGAAAAACACAACTTTTTTTTCCCCTTTTCTTTCCTTTGATTTTAAAAGAAGGGGGAAAACCAAAATAGTGGCAACGCAAAGAGTGGTGAGGTGAAAACCGCATTACAAACCACAGAGTGGTCGATGAGAGAGGGGTCAGTTGGCAACCAAAATGGGGTCCCCAGTGGCACAATGAAAGTGTGGCGTGGAAGCAGATAGGCCACAGATGGCACAATGCAGTTTGGGGGTTAAAGCACATGAGTAGGCCAAGAGTGAACAATGCAGATTGTGGGATGGCAGACCTTGGTAGGCCACAAAATTGTCAAAATTTACACAGGGCGGAGGTGGCGGCGCAACGGCACAGCAGCACAGGCTGGGGGAGTGGCACAATGCAAAATTTTGGGGAGGTGGCGGCACAGGTGTTTTAATGAAATGGCGGCAGCAGCACAAAAGCCAGAGAGTGACAGGTGACAAACCTGGATTGAAAAGCACCACAGCATGAAAGGGCCCTGAAGGGTGGGGGTGGCAGCAGCATCAGAAGGCATTAAGGCCCAGTGAAAATGGGAGGGTGGGTGGCAACCCCATTTCTGGTAAAGAGGGTGGGGAAAAGGGGAGAAGCGGGCGCAAGTGTGGCATCGGCAGGTGGCGCATAAATGTACATGCATTACGAAATAACCAAACTTTTTTGTCAAAGTTTGGGGAGGCGGCATGGCGAACAAACTGACATCGGCTTGGGGTTTTGGAAACCCGGCGATCCCCCTGTTTATCTTCAAAGGGGTTTTCCCCACATTGGGGGTGGACAAGGATTTTCCTTGGGGTAACTTTAGCCCTGCGCACTGCTCTGATGCCCACTACGCCGGAGGACACTTCCCGTAAAAAAAACTTGGAAAATTTGCCACCACAAATACATTTTTTTGGCTGCCCAGTAGTCCAGGGGCATTAATTGGGGGGTGGCAGGGTGCTGTCCAAAGTAGGCCACCCCCTCTGGTTCAAGCCTGCTCCAGGGCTGCTCGGGTTTGAGTCCCTTCAACACTAGGCGGGGTAAGAAAGCCCATCAACAACTCCCCAGATTGCTACTGATGGAGGGAAAGCCCACTTTCCCTCCCCCCCCCCACAGCAGGCCGGGCAGTGGTTGTGACGTGAGGGACCCCCCCGGTCAGCCGTTAGAGGAGAGAAGGGGGGCCAGAAGACGCCCCAACTGACTACATAGGGGTCTCTAATACTTGAGTTTTGTCCCCCCCTCGGGAGGTGAAAAAAAAGCCCCCCATTTTTTGGGCCGGTAGTGAGGGGGCCAAAAGGGGGGAGCGCCCGAAGTCATCCCCTCTGCCGGGGTCCCCGGCAAATCAGCATGCAGTGGGCCTTTGCCAAGTGACTCGAATTACCCTGCCTCTGTCCCACTTTACTGCCACAGTGTGTTGGGCACGCCTGGCCCCATTCCCTCTACCTCCCTTTTGGTGCTCTGCCCTTCTTTCCTGTCATATGGGGGAACAACTTTGAAATCGTGGTGTATTTTTCCATACACAAAACTCCATTCAGGCAGGTTATTATGGGGTATTTTCTCATGCCAAAAAAGTTTAAAAAAAAAACAGAAAAATCCTTTCTTCAGGACAACAAAAACAAAGGCAAAAAGAAACAGTCTCACCGGGCCATTTTACCTTTTTTCCCAGAAACTTTTTTGGGACATTATGCTTCCAACCCAAAAGGGCTTCCGCCATATCAAACCGGGTTTTTTTTTCATGTCACAGTTCCTTTTAAAAGATGGGAAGGGCTGGCTGGATATGAGACGACCTTTCCCCAAACCCGGGCCCCTGGCCACTCCATAAAAAAGTGAACCCAATACACAAGAAATAAAAAAATCAAAACTTTAAAGTCACGGGGGAGCAGATATTTGGGTTTTTTTACATTTCCGATCCCCCGCCATCTTTTGGGATACAACCTGGGACAAAACTTTAACCCCTTTTTCTCTTACATCCCCCCCCCCCCCCCCCCCCCAAACCGGGGGTGGGCACCTTCTGTTCTACTGGAAATTAAAATCTTTGAGTGTGGAAACCCCCTTTTACCCTGGCATTGTTTCCTTTCCTTCCCGAATTTTCTTCCCAGCAGGTAATTCTTTGGGATTCAAGAGCCCACTTAAAGGCAGACACTCCTTCCGACTTTGAAAATTTTCCTTTCAATGAGGACAGTTCCCTCTGAGGTACATCACGGTTTGTTTCCCCCTTTGATTCTTGTGACAAGACAGTGCCCAGACCCCATGTGTACTCTGCTTTTTACGGGTGCCCCGCCCCCCCGTGTCGGGTGGGGGGACCCCCGCAACCCGCGCGCTCCTGCAGGGGCCCGGGTTGCCCCCACCCCCCGGCCCGGGGCGGGGGACACCCCGGCGTCCCAGCAGTGACTACCTCCCACGTCCTGTGTCCGCCCCGGGCGCGCCCCGCGGTTTTCCCGGGTGCGCCGCTCCCCCAGCGGGGCGCGCCGGCATACTGAAAAATTTAAAGGGACAGACGCAGGTTTTTTGGTTCTCCCCTGGGGTTCCTATTTTAGCTCTCCCCCTTCCCTAGGCCGGGGGAAAAATCGATGTCCCCTGTGCCTAAGGGGAAGCGTTCTCAAATTTCCAATTTCCATACGTTACCGCTCTCTGCCCCGCCCTTTACCACGAATCTTGCCCCCTTCCTGACCTTCTCCCCCGCCTTTGACCAAGAACCTTTCCCGCCTCACTGACTTTCCCTGTCCCCGCCCACGGCGTCCACGATTCTGTCCCCGCACCAGGCCTCGCGCCCCCGCAAGCAAGCACGTCAGGGGGTGCCTGTAAATCCACCGCAGCAAGTCCATCCCCCTTTTGCGGCGGGCTCTGGTGAAAAGGGACCTACTAGATTCCACTCCCTGGCGGGGCTTTACGCCTCGCTTGTGGTGGTCCAAGGACCCCAAACCATCTCGCAACAGTTCGATTGGCCCCCTGGATCCCGCCAAGGTGCCTCTACCAAGTAATCAAAACCTCTCCGCCATTGTGGCCCGCAGTCCAAGAGATCGCTAGCAAGCCCAAAACTTAACCACTATCATCTATGTGCAGCAGTTCTCACCACCCAGCAGCCAGTACTCCGTGCAGTTTTCCGGGGCACCCGCTCCCCCCCCCCCTTTGGCCCCCTTGCCCCCCGGGGTCCAAGCTCCGGTTGTCAAACCAACGAAGTTTAAAAAAAAAAAAAATGGGGATTCTAAGGGCCTGCAGGGGTTTCATCACCCAAAGCTTACTCCACGGGGAATCAGGCCGGACATTTCCCCTCAGAAAGGTTAAAGTGGTTTTCGTGGTCAGTTTCTGTCTGGGAAGGCCCCCAGCGGGGCAACCCCGCGGGGGGGCCCGAGATGACCCTCACGCCAATCGGGTGTTCTCGGATTCCGAAGTGTTTCGAGGAACCTGGCCGCTTTTTCAGCGGGAAACCGCTTTCTAACTCCAGAAAAGGGGAACCCCTCCGTAGGGACATGCTGTGAAATCCGCACTTGGGTGATTTGGGCATGGAAGCGCGGCATTAGCGCCCTTTCAAAAAGGCCTTTCCAGCCATTTAAAGGACCCCCTCTCCCCCCGGGACCCCCCGTCCCATTAATGAGTGACCATCGGGCAACCCCGGTTTGATACCTTTTTCTGGGAGGCGGGGGGGTCTCCGCCAGGAACGGGGCCCAACCCCTAACACGGCCTACCCCTTTTGAAAACCGGGGTTTTTCCTTCGCCTCCACTGCCCCTTCCCAGCCGCCGTGGAAGGGGGCCGCAAGTGGACAAGCCCCCAACTCCGCAAGAATTGACCCGACGCGTGAGGGGAACTATGCCTCTATGCGGCAGTCCCGAACCCCCCTCGGGGGTTGCCCGCTCCGTCCTCAGGGCCCGGGGAAAACGCAGAACCCTACTTCGGGGGAGGGGCGCCAAGGGGTGAAAAATCCCCCCTCGGCTCATGCTGCCATTTTTGGTCACAACTAATCCGGGCTCGTTTCCAAGGGCTGCCTTCCGGGTTTCCGGATCCCCGGGGAATTTTATGGCGTTTGTTTGGTGACCAATATCGTCTCTCGGTGGTCCCCCTGGCCCAACCCCTTGGTCATCGCGTCTGTCCCCGGGTGATTCTAACCCCCCCATCACCTTTCGGACTAAACCCGGGTGATTCTTCAAGAGGAGCCCTACACAAAGAAAAGACCATTTTTCGTCTACCCGTTCCCCCCTCAGCTTTTCCCCTGGGGCTTCCTTTGGCTGCGTGCCATCCCCTATGCCCTGGAAAGGGGCAAGTTTGGTTGGGGCGAGATTGCCATCCCTTCGGGGTACCCGCCGGGTGCCCCCCCTTTTTTTTCTTTTGCGGCCCAAAACCACTTAGGTCTCCTCAAGCCTACCAGGACTCCAAGAGTCTTCTCTGAGAAACAAGCGTCCCTTTCCTCCACATCGCCCAAACATTGTCTATTACCGCGCCGGGGATGACCCCGGGCAGGGTCTCCCCGCTCCGGTCGGGACTCAGGCTATGTCGGCCTACAAAAGGAGAATTTTCAAAGGGCTTCACCCAAAGTCTCCCTTCCCTGCGGGTGCCGGGTTTTCTTCTTTGGGAGAAGAAAAAGGGTCCCACGACCGTGCTTTGACTACCGGGCTTAAACAAATCACCATCAAAAACGGACCATTGCCACGATTACAAACTGTTTGCCGTCTCCGGGGAGCAAAAGTTTTCTCCAAGCGGACCTGCGGGGGGCCACAACCTCATTCGGACCGAGATGAGGGAAACCCGTTTTTAAAAAACCGTATGGGCACTTTGGCCCCCTTGTGATCCCTTTCGGTTTTTGCAACGTCCAGCAGTTTTCCAGGAGTTTTTTAAGACATTTTCGGGGTCTCCTGTATGTATGCGATTTGTCTATTTGGACGACACCCGGGTGTTTTCGCCAAATTTGGAGACCACCATCACATTTCGCCAGGCGAAACCCTGCGTAAAACCCCCTCTACGCCAACGGAAAAAAGTGCCAGTTCCCCCCGACCACCTCCCTTTCCTCGGGCATAACCCGGAAAAGGGGTCCAAATGGACCCCGCTAAACTGTCGGCCGCCCCCCAGGGGCCTCGCCCGTCGGTCTTCGGGCCACCCAATTTTTTTTGGGGTTTGCCAACTATTACAGAAAATTTATCCCTATTTCTCAAGTTTTGGGCGCCCCCCTGGGCCCCCAACCAGGAAACTCCCAACCCCCGACTTTGGCCGCCCCGCCGAAGAGGCCCTTCTCCAAATTTTAAAACCCCCCTTTGCCTCACACGGTCCTATCCCTCCGGAACTGACTTTTCCCTTTCTTTTTTTAGGTCGACCCTCTTCCGTGGGCGCGGGGCGTTCTCACCCAAAGAGCCCTAAGGGCAGTTCGGACCCGCGGGTTTTTTCCTAAAACCTTTTGCCCGCAGGGGGGACACACCCTCGGTATGGAGTTGCTGGCCATTAAGTGCCCTTTGGGGGAATGGCCCACCTCCTGGGGGTGCTCGGACACCCCCGTCAAAATTTCACGGAGCAAAAAAAATTCCTTTTCCCCCAAACTGCGGCACGAACCCACGCCAAGCCCGATGGTCACTGTTCTTTTTAGTTTGATTTTTTTATCACTTTGACCGGGAGAGAAGACGTTAACAGATGCCCTGTCTCGTCCCCCGTATAGCGTGAGGGGGAGGGAAGCTAAAACATTGTACCCCCCGAAGGCAAAAACTCCATGGCTCCCCAACTCTCCAGAACGCCCTCCCCGGGGAAGACGTATGTGCGCCCGGCACCCGGAAAGGGGATGAACGGGGGGCACTGCCCCGAATTGCCCGGGCACCCCGGGGGTTCGAAGGGAAATTCTTGATTCCTTTTTTATTGGTGGCCGGAATCCAAAGACGGAAGGAATTTTATTGGGCTTGACAAATTGTGCTCGCAACAAGTCCCGCGCACCAAACCCGGGGGGCCTGCGCAACCTTTGCCCTTTCCCAACAGTCCTTGGGGGCCCCCATGCCATGGACTTCATCACCCCCCCGCCTCCTTTACGGGAAAAACAGTTATTGGGGGGTCACACCGTTTTTCTAAAATGGCCCATTCATTCCCCTTGGGTCTCCCTTCGGGTCCTCGCTGCCCACATTTTTTAAACATATCTTCCGTCTGCAATCCCCCTCCACTTGCTCAGAAAAACAGGAGTACAGTTTGTCTCAATTTTGGCGGGGCTCGCTCTCTCCTACAAGTGGAATGGACTTTTTCTGATACCTCCCAGTCTATTGGGGAAGTGGAGAGATTTAACCAATCTTGGGTACCCTTTGCCACCGGGCCGAAGACAGGATGTTGGGGCCCCATTGCCTGGGCGGGTTTATTTTAAAATCCCCACTCTGACTTACTGGGGAACCCCCTTCTCCTGTCTCGGGCGGATCCCCGCCCACCCCTCCCCCTGCCCTCTCCTCCCCCGTGTCCCTGCGGTGGATACCGGCCGCGACCATTTCCGTTTTAAGGAGGCCCCCCGATCCCTCTTCAGGGCCCCGGCCCGTATAAGGTCCAAGCGGACAAGAAAAAAGACCTCCGCCTTCCTTTGCCCCGGGGGGTGATTAAATTTGGCCCGTCTCCAGGGGGTGTTTTCCCCTTTTAAAATTTTCCCCGCTACAAGGTTTGGGTTCCCCCCATTCTTAGGTCCCCCCCCTTTTTTAAAATTTTTCTCAGGCGCATCAATTTCCCCCCCCCGTGGCCTACAAGACCGGCCCCCTCCGACCCCCCCTGGCAAATCCCAAACTCCCCTTCCATGTTCCCCCCTACCCCGAAGCCCGTCATCCGTAACCCTTTTCTCTCGGCCTGTGGTTCCCCCTCCCCCGACTGACTCCACCCCTGTCTTTGCCGCAAGGAATTTTGGGGCCACAAGACGGTAAGGGGGGAAAAAGCATTTTTTTTTGGTCATGGAAGGGTTTTGGGCCGGGAAAGGTCATTGGGGCCCGGGGAGAATACCTGGATCGGGGGCCCCGCTAGGTATGGGGCCAGAAAGAGGGGGGCCAAAGGGGGGGGGGTACTGTTACGGGTGTCCCTGCGACCCCCGTGCGGGGTTTTGCGGGCACCCCCAATCCCCAGGGCTCCCGGAGCGGCCCCGGTGCCGCCCCGACCTCGGGGCTGCGGACACCCGGCGTGCCCCGTGACTTACCTGCCACGCCCCTGTGTCCGCCCGGCGCGGCTCCTGTGGTTTCCGGGTGCGCCCTCCCCCAAACGGCGCGCGGCACTACGGAAAAATTTTTAAAAAAAGGGCAGCACGCGGTGATTGGGTTCCCCTGGGCGTTCCCATTTTAGCTCTGGCCCCTTCCCCGGGACGGGCCGAATCGATATTGCCCCGTGCCTAGGGGGAAGCGTTCTCAAAAATTCCCTTTTTCCCTTACCGGGGGTTTCCGTACCCCCCTCCCCGCCTTTGACCACGAACTTGCCGCCTGTCCTGACCCTTTTGCCCTCCTTGACCAAAAAACCTTTTCGCCTGCAGAACCTTCTGCCCGCCCCACCCCAGCTTTCTCCACGATTCTGTACCGCACACGCCTGGCTCCCCGCAAGAAGTCAGTCAGGGTATGCCTGGGGGAATCCATCCCCCGCTTTGCGGCGGGCTCTGGGAAAACCGGGCCTACTTAGATTCCACTCCCTGGGTGGGTTACGCATCGCTTTTGGGGGTCCAGGGATCCACTACCATCTCGCAACGTCTGGACTACAAACTCTTTGGAAAAACTTGGGGCCACCAGTCCAGTGGGTTTCCAGAGCCTGTTTCAGCTCTTGGGGAAAGCCCGTTCAGCCCCAGGCAATTTTGCAGATGGGGTTTTTTAACCTTTGGTAAGGTCTGTTGACGGGGGTGCAATTGGCAAAATTAGGACAAACCCCCTGTAATATCCCACAAAAAACCCAAGAAGGGCCCAACCTGTGTCTTCGTTAATGGCGTGGCCAGTTCTTATGCCCACCTTTTTTACCGGGTCGATTCCCTCTTACCTATATATAGCCCAAAACCTTCCTCTTCCTGTCCATGGCCAAATTTTTGGGGTTCACGGTGAAACCGGCTTTTCTTAAGGGCCCCAATTGCGCCTGAAATTTACCCGAGGCCCTTTCCCCGTCCCCTGCTAAAATTACTATACGCCCGAGTAACGCACATACTTCTTTTGGGGGCCCAAAAAAAAAACTGTCTATGACCTTCTGGAAAGGGCAGGGCTTTCCAAAATCCCAAAGGAATTTTGACATACGTTAGCACCATCAGGCGGGACAATGCGGGCTTTTTCTAGCCTCTTTGGAAAGAGGAATCGCTGAACCCTTTTTTTGGGCCAAAGTGGTAATTACCATATTGGTCCGGGGTAGGGTCAAATTTTTGACATTCATTAACTTCCAGCCTTGCAAAACCCCCACCCCCCCCCGGTTTTGCACCAACACAATTTTTGACCACCCACTTATTGCCTCCTCAAATTTTACCCAATTCTAACATTTCTTTTTACTTTTCCCTAAAATTCCTCCCAAGGGCTTTCCGAATCCAGTTCTTTCCTTCCAAGGTTTTTATTATTTATGTGAAATTTCGGAAGGCTTTCTTTCCCCGGCTGATGGATTTTGTAGTTCACCTCACTACCTTCTCCACCACCTCATACGGGCCTTGCCAAACTTTGGCCAGAAAATTGCTCTTCACAGTGGGAACAAGTACAAGCAACCCGGTTCAGGGTTTGGGAAAAAACTGTCTAAACCCTGGCCGACCAATTGTATTACTCAGCCTGGGCCTCCGCACCTTTAGCAGATGTTCACTCACAATGGGCATAAACTTTGGAGTCCCCTCCTGCATCTGGGTCACATGCTCAATGCACTTTTATAGAGAGGAACCTCAGTTTCCCATGTCTCCTTAGCCATTGTCTTCTATACAATAATTCAAAGGGTGAGGCTTGGGGAGCCTCTCTGACCGAAAATAGCAAGTAGGGAAAGGTGGAACCCGGGCGTTTACCGTCCTTCTCTACCACCAACATTAGTTACATAGTTACTATAGTTGAAAAAAGGACACATGTCCATCATTTTTAACCCAAAGGGGTGGGGAAAATGTGGGGAAAGGCGGGAGATGATTAGTTTAAGCCTGGGTTTCCCCTGCTGATGAAATGCTTTGAACCCCTAAGGGCAAGAACCAATCTGCTCTAAGTAAGATTTCATTTCTGACCCCAGAGTTGCCATCAGACTGGTTTTTTAGAATTTTATATGGAATGGCTACATAACATAAATAATTTTTTTAATTTCAGGTAGTTATCTAAGCCCTTTCTTGAAACTCGCAACTGTTCCAGCTGTGACCAGCTCCTCAGGAAGGCTATTCCCCAGATTAACAAATGTCACGGGGGTCGCGGGCTCCGCTGCCCCCCGCGACCACCCCTCTGCTGGCTCGGCCTCGGCGCCGCCTCTCTTACCCGGCCGCGCTCCGGTGAATGCCGCTCCTGCCTGTCCCGGCCGTCGTGCGCGTGGCCGCCGCTTAAGGCGCGCGCGCGCCGGCTTCTCTAAATTTAAAGGGCCAGTGTCCCAATAATTGGTCATTATCGGGCGCTGGTTCTATTTAAGGTATCCGCCCCAGTACTTCCTGCCAGTCTGTTGGTGTGCTTACCTAGTGTCTTGAGAGTATTGCTGTTCTGTCCTGATTACCCGTGTACCAGTCCGCCTGCTTATGTTTCCTGACCTTGCCTGTTTGCCGCCTGCCCTGACCGTCTGCCTGCCTCTGACCACGACCTCTGCTCCTCCCTGACCTTCTGCCTGTCCCCGACTACGCCTCCGGCCTACGTTTCTGTACCACGCTGTAAACCCGGCTGCCTTCGCAAGAAGTCACGTCAGGGGTAACGACTGGTAGCTCACGCCCAGGCAAGTCCATCCCGCTTTGCGGCGGGCTTTGGTGAAAAAACCCGGGGGCTACTTAGATTCTGTTCCCTGGCGGGCTTAGCTATCACCGCTTGCGTTGGCCCAGCGGATCCACTCCCACGTTACAGTAAGACTGGCCATGGATTCCGCCAGGGTACCTCTTGCCGATCTCCGGGACATCTCTACAGCTGTCGCCCGCAGAGTCAACGATGACCAGCTTGCGGCCATGATGCAGAACCTGGGGAAATTGTCTGCCTCCACCGGCTGCCGCCTCGCACCCGCATCCGTTGCTCCGGCATTAATGCTTACCTGCTCCGGCTTCGGGACCCCTCTCTGCATTGCCACTCCCCTCACGCTACGATGGAGATCCCAAGAATGCCGTGGCTTTTATCAGCCAGTGCTCCATCCACTCGAAATGATGGGGGCACCATTCCCTACAGAGCGAGCCAAGGTGGCCTTCATTATCAGCCTCTTGTCTGGAGAAGCCTTGCTTGGGGCTGACGCCACTATGGGGATCGAGGGGATCCTCCTGACAGCGGACCTCCAAAACCTCCTCCGTGGGTTATCCGCACAGTCTTTTGAGGAACCAGGCAGTACTTCTTCGGGCTGCCGCCGCAGCGATGCACCGGCTTCGTCAGGGCTACACGCACAGGTCCGGTCCCATATTCGGTGGCAGTTTCGCACTCTCGCTTTCGGACTTGGACGGAACAACGAAGCGTTGTTGGCAACATTTTGGCAAAAGGCCTACCTCGGGCGAATCAAGGAAGACTCGCCGCTCGGAGATCCTACCAGCTGCCTTGGATGATCTAATCCATTTGTCCACCCGTAGTGGATTATTCGCTTCGCCGAAAAGGCAACAAGATTACCGCCTAGCAACGGGAAACCGTCCGTCCCCCACGTCGTTTATCCCCCGCTTGGCTCCCAAGTTCCATCGGTCACCACTTCCTCCTTAACTTTTCTTCTAAGAGGAACCTATGCAGGTCGAAGATCCCACCTGTCGCAGGAGGAACGGTTCTCAGCGATGTCTGAAGCAAGCTGTGCTTTCTAATGTGCGGCTCTGGCCATTTCATTGGGGTACTTTTCCGGTTCTCTCCCGGTAATACTTCCGCACCTAGTGCTCGTAGGAAGCAACCCTAGGTGTCAGAACGGCCTCTCCCCATCTGACCATGCCGTAATTAATATTGGTGCTAGATCTCCGACAAGCACCTTCCAGGCCACCGCTTTATAGAATCAGATCAGCAGGAAAACGTCATAAGCCTGAACTTGTGACCAGGTTTCGTCTTCCTGTGACTCCATTGCTGAAACCTATGTCGTCTCCTCGGTTAGTGGCTGAAAGCCTTACGAGGACGCTATCCGCTAACGTACGGCCCCCCTCATCTTTGCAAATTGGGCTCTTCACAAGAGACTGCGAATTTTAGTCCTACCTCGATCCTCCTCGGAGGATTCCTTTTGTGCCTTCCTTGGCTACAGACCATAGCCCAACTTTGGATTGGAGCACAGGTGAATTCATTCGTTGGGGTTTCCGCGTGTCTCTCTCGTTGCCTGTCCAAGCTGAACTCGCTCCTCTAGTCGCCTCCCCCGGAAGCCTGCCAAGGCCTCCTCCAGGTCTAACCTTCGCCTTACTGGTGACTTTTGTGCCGATGTCCTTTTCGGAAGAGTCGAGGCTGAAAAGCTTCCTCCACACCGGCCTTATATTTTGTCCATTGACCTGCAATCTGGCTGAACTCCTCCGAAGGCCGGTTTTACCCCTCTCCGTCCCGGACACTAAGGCGATTTTCTGAGTAAACAAGGATAACCTCCGCAAAGGGTTCATCCGTAAGTCCTTGTCCTCCGCTGGAGCCGCTTCTTTCTCGAGAGAAAAAAGACGGTCCCCCCTCCGGCCCCTTATCGAATTATCCGGGGGCATTGTAACAAAATTACCATAAAAAACCCTACCCTTGCCCTTATCTCCGAACTCTTATGACCGCCTGCGTGTGGCGAAAATATTTTCTAAACTGATCTTCGTGGGGCTACAATTTAATCCGCATTAGGAAGGCACGGAATGAAAACGGCATTATACCCGGACGGCCATTTCGAGTATTTGGTTTAATGCCTTTCTCCCTGTCAACGCCCCGGCAGTATTTCAGAACTTTTGTCAATGAAATCTTTCCAGGACCTATTCTACCGTCTGTGTAATAGTCTACTTGGACTATATCCCATCTTCTCCCCCGATCTCGAGACTCAACGCCTACCACGTCCCCAGGTTGCCTCAGGCAGACTCCCGCACTCATCAGCTCTTTGCCAAACCCGAGACAATTTTCTGTTCGAACGTAACACTTACCCTTCCTAGGTACAATCGTCTCTGATAGGGGTCTCCAGGATGGATCCTTCCTAGCCTCCTCGTGTTGCAATGGCCACAACCGGTGCCTCCTGGCCATGTCAAACGTTTTTTGGGTTTCTAATTATTACAGACAATTTTATTCCCCACTTCTCTACACTTGTGGACTCCATTGGTGCTCTAACAACGGAAGAACGCCAATCCCAAGTCCTGGCCCCCAGAAGCTCAAGAACCGCCTTCACCGGTCTCAAAGCTGCATGGCATCGCTTCCGATCCTGCTGTCTCGCCCACACCCTAACCGACCCCGTTTATTCGGATGAGATTGCCTCTTCAGTCGCGTGCCGGCGCGTGGTCCTTCGAAGAGATCCTCCCTGGTATACTTCGAACCTGTGGGTATTTTCATCCAAAACATTCTCACCTGTCCGGAAGAACTATACCTATAGGTGATCTAGAATTACTGGGCCATCAAAGCTCTGGTCTCTTGAAGAACGGGCGTCACCTGCTGTAGGGGCTCACCACCCTATTGATATCTTCACGACCACAAGAAACCTCCTGTATCTGCAGTCGTGTCTCAACCGCCTGAACCCCGGCCAGGCCAGGTGGTCATTAATTCTTTAGGCCGTTTGACTTCCGTCAACATTTTCGCCGCCGATAAAAACATCAGGGCGTACGCTCTCAGCTCTCTCGTTCCTTCCTCGGATACGATGGTCTCGAGCTCCTCCCCAGCACATTGTCCCCCCTGAGCGACTCGTCACGCTGCTCTCCCTGGACCCAATTCCTACCCTCCGGGAAGACGTATGTGCGCCCGGGAGGCCTGTGCCCCTAGTGTCCGTGTAGTGGGGACACGCTTCTCGTACGGCTGTCACCCAGGAGTCCATAGGTCACTGCAACTGATCTCTCCGCTAGTAACTGATGGCCGTACTCTTTCTCAGGATTGTTCAGGGACTATGTTTCTAGCCTGCACCTCCTGTGCCCTTGAATAAGGTCCCTTCGTCCTCAAACCCCGCGGGGCCTTCTTCAGTCAGCCTCTCCCTGTGCGAAAAACCCTGGACCCATTGTAGCCATGGACATCATTACTGGAACCTCACCGTCACTCTTCTGGTAACACGGTCACTGGGTCGTGACCGATCCCGTTTTTTTCCAAAATGGCTCACTTTGTCCCGCACTGCCTGGGTTACCCCTGCTCCGCAGCTGCCCAATATTTTTCAGTCACTTTTCGTCTGCATGGTCACCTCTCCCATTATACATTGTCTCAGACATAGGATTCCAGTTTCATTGCCAAATTTCTGCGTGGCATTGTTGTGGACAATTGCAGGTTCGCTTAGATTTCTCATCCGTATACCACCCCCAACGAACGGGCAGGTAGATATGGTTAAACCAGGTACTTGGGTAACTACCTGCGCACTATAGTGTCCCGCCCGGTGCCAGGATAATTGGTCTGATCTTCTTCCCGGGCACAGTTTTCCAATAACACTTTAGATACGGGAAACCGCGTGGTGCCACCCCCTTTTTTTGTCGTGTTTGGTTACATCCCCGCCCGCCCCTCCCCCTGTTACCTCGGTGTCATTCCCGGCCGTGGATGCCCAAGTAAAGAGGACATCAAGGCTCTCTTGCCAGCTCACTCGACAGGCCCTGTTTTACGGGCTTCTGCTCGCACTAAAGTCCCATGCTTAAGCAGATACCGTAAGGTCCCTTCGCCCTATATTTGTAGCCATGGCGATAATGTTTTTGGCACCAGCAAATATATTCGCATATGTGCCTAGCTACAAGCAAGGTCCCAAAATATACGAGGGCCCTTTGAAGTGTACTGGCAACGTACTAAACCCGGTGTCTACAAGCTCCGCCTGCCTCCTACACCCCTGCGCATCCCCAACTCTTCCATGTCTCCCTCCTCAAGCCTGTGGTGCTGAAATCGCTCTCACCCCGTGGTCCTGTCTCGCCTTCTCCCCTTTGGCAACTCTGATAACATCTTTTAGGTCCAAGGAGGTGTTGGCTCAGAAGACAGTGAGGGGGAAGCGGTTCTTTTCTCATTGACTAGAAGGGTTTCGGCCGGAAGGATGCGGATACGTGGGAACCGGAGGCCAACCTGTCTCCTACCTCCTCTCTAGGTTTTCAAATAAAAAGATGGTGATACCTAAGGGGGGGGGTACTGTCACGGGGGTCGCGGGCTCCGCTGCCCCCCCGCGACCACCCCTCTGCTGGCTCGGCCTCGGCGCCGCCTCTCTTACCACAGCCGAGCCCTCCGGTGAATTCCGCTCCTGCCGTCCCGGCCGTCTGTGCGCTGTGCCGCCGCTTAAGGCGCGCCGCGCGCCGGCTTCTCTAAATTTAAAGGGCCAGTGTCCCAATAAAGGTCATTATCGGGCGCGTGTTCTAATAAGGTATCCGCCCCCCAGTACTTCTGCCTGGCCATTCCTGTTGTTTGTGCTTACCTATGTCTTGAGATATTGCTGTTCCGTCCTGAGTACCCGTGTACATACCGCCTGCTTAGTTCCTACCTTTTGCCTGTTTGCCGCCTGCCCTGACCGTCTGCCTCATCTGACCACAACCTCTGCTGCCAGCCCTGACCTTCTGCCTTCCCCGACTACGCTCCCCGGCTTACGTTTCTGTACCCACGCTTGTACGCCCCGGCTGCCTTCGCAAGCCAAGTCACGTCAGGTAACGACCTGGTATGCCATCACGCCGCAGCAAGTCATCCCGCTTCGCGGCGGGCTCTGGTGAAAACCGGGGCTACTTAGATATCCGTACCCTTGCGTGGCTTAGCTAATCAAACTAGCTTGCGTTTGGCCCAGCGGATCCACTCCCACGTTCAACAAGAGTTTTTCTCTCTGGAAATTGAATCCTTTTTTTCTTTCTCACAGCCGATGTGAATGGCTTTTACATGCAATAGTTTTTCCTCATATTTATTTGTAAGGGACCATTTTAATATACTTATATAAATTAATCATTTTCTCATAAAAATATGTTTCCTTTCCCCCTTTTTAATTTGGTTGCTCCCCTTTTCACCCTCTCTAGTTCCTTTAAACAAATTTTCTATAAAAACTGGACCCCAAAATTGAAAAAAAAAATTCCCTTCAGGATTTTGATGAATCTTTCTACAAAGGCCTTTCTTTCGGGGGAGGGTTAGTTTGAAAAATTTTTCCCGCATAGCCTTGGCAAAAAGGGAATTTCCCGGGTCTGCCCAAAATTTTCCTTTTGGTAGCCCTGTTCAGGGAAAAATACGGGGGGGAAACCGAAGTTTTCATCCCAACTATAAAAAAAAAACAAAATTTTTGAAAGTTTTTCTCACTATTCCAACATTAAATCAGAGTAAACCTTCCCCCCTTTAGGAAAATTAGGTTTCCCAAAAAATCTTTTTAATTTTTGTAAAAATTGCCAGAATAATGACAGAGGGGAATTTTTTAAGCATTTTTTTAAACTAACCTATTAAAACCCCCCAAAGACTCCGAACCCAGGGAAAAATTTAAGCACCCTTGGGTCCGTCTTTATGGGTTTTCCCCGGGGGTTTAAACACAGTCGCGGCCACCCCAGGGGGGCCCGGGGCCCCCTTTATGAACCCCTTTAAGGACGCTCTATGGACCCTCCGGAACCCCGTTTGGGTCCAACAGAGAGAAAGATGTTGGGGGAAGATTGTGGGGCGCTGTTTTTCACACCAGCTCAGAGACTATTACACCCTGGTAATCGGGAGGGAGCCCAACGATTTTTTAATGCTTTTTTGCTTTTGCTTATTTGCTGAATAAAAAATCTTTTCCCATAACCCACTTCCCTCAATGTGTTGGTGCTGTTCTTTTTTAATAAAGTTTCGGGCCCTTTTTGGGGGTTTATTTACCCCCCCTTTCCCGCTTTCCGGGGCCTCCCATTTCCCCCACTACCCTTTTCCTTTCCCACAGGCAAAGCTATTTTAAATATTAGGCAAAGGTTCACAGGGCTTAATTGGGGGAAACGTAATTTTGCCCCCAATTTCCCGTGTGGCCGGGGCGGGGGGCGGGGGAGGGAGCCGGGGGGCCCGGGGCCCCGGGCCCCAAAAACTTTTCATTACCAGCGGCGCGTATAAACCCCTGGTAAATCACCTGTCAATTACTCCCCCCCCAGCGATTCGCCGAGAAAGGGGAAAGGGGACATAATTTCCCTTTGTTCCTATGAGAAATGTGGATTACCGTAATGACCGGGACAATTTTACCCCTAATTTGTGCACTGGCGCTAATTAAAAGGAAATGAAATACGGGCAATTTTAAAACCAGGGGAAAATGGCCTTTCCTTACAGTAGAAATTGTAGGATGTAGTGTAAAATTGCAAAGGGGGTACTAGTATTTTTTACCCCGGGGTTTACATAAAAACCCAACCATTTGGAATATTGGGAAAATTGAATGTATGCATAAAAGTGTGAATGGGGAAAAAATTTTCCCCAGGTTCTCGTGGTAGGGGGTTTTGTATTTTTTTAGACGATTTGGTTGTTAAAAAAACTCCCATTCAACCAAAAAAAAAAAAACTGAAACTTTCCCAAAAACATGAATCTATATGGGCTTTTCCCAAAAAATTTTTTAAAAGGGATAGTAATCCTAGGGATGGAAACTTTTGATTAGCAGAAAGTAATAAAAAAAAGCCCCCAAAAAATTTTTTCTCTATCATTATTTTTGCCATTTGGGAAATATAAATGATTTTTGGTAATCCTAATTGACCCAAAAAAGAGTTTAGGTTTATTTTTTTTTCCTGTCTATAAAGGAAAAACATGCATATGTTTCTTTTTATTTAGTGTAAGTAAACTTTGGGGTTTTAAAAAAATATATAAATAAATTCGGGCTATAAATTTAGCTGAGGTATTCAGGGGACCGGGGAACATAATCGCCACCATCAATATGATTTATTTACCTTGATGACCTCGTGGGGGGCCCCCCACCAATCCGGATATCTTTGGATAGGCGGGGACAAGGGGGGGGGGGGGGGGACTACAAAAATGGGGACGGGGGAAATTTAACGGCAGCACACGAGACTGAAAATATTGTGTATTTCCTGAAGCTCCCGGGCCAGAAAAAACCCTTTCTTGGGTTTTTTCAGCCCCCCGTGACCCTCAAAACATGAGAGGGGCCATATCTAACCCATACGTCAAAAGCCCATACAACAAATGCTCCACCCCCCTTGTCCCTCCCCTTTGGTCACCTTACAGAAATTTTATTTCAGAAAAGTGGGAAAAACGTAATCACCCCTTGGCTCTGGGGAACACCTTTTAAATATGGTACCTGATGAGATCAAGGGTGCCCTTTAAGGGGGAAAATCCCAGAGTTGGGCATTCCAAAATTTGTCAGGAACAAAAAACTGGTACAAAACCTAAGACATTTTCCTCTTCCTCATCCCAGTTAGTACAAAAGGGGAAAATTTATTGCTAAAAAAGGGGGGTTTTTACTACCCCAGAACTTTTATTGCATTGGGGCTTATCAAGCACACCAGTTTTGGCCCAAAACCCCAAACAGGGGGAAAAATTTGTCATGTAGAAGTTTTTTTACAATTTCGCCCCCCTTGACATGATACCACATCTTTTTGGGGGTACTGGGTCTTCCAAATAGGTGAGAGATACTCCCAAAAGGGGTTTCAAAGTGGCTTAAGGTAACCAAGTGAATGTTTTGGAGGGGTCTCAAAAGCCCTGATTCAGCCCTATTGAAAATTAGGGCAAGCTGAAAAGGAGGTGCGGGGAAAGGAAACCCTAAAAACTGTTCAGTTACACCAGTTCTGTAGGAAATGAAAAAAAATTCCTCCCAAAACATTTGAAAGGGCTTGGGGAAGGGAAACCCAAAAACGTTTTGACCCAAGTCTCAGTTTAAAAATTATGCTCCCATTATAAAAAATGTATGTAAACTTTTGACTTTGCAGAAAGTAATAAAAATCCCTTAAAAATTCTCCATTTTCTGGCTTTTGCAAATAAAAAAATTTTTGGGAAATTTTAAATTGACCTTAAAGGGTAAGTTTATTCGATTTCATGAGATGTGAAAAAAAACAATATATAAATTTTTTAACAGTGTATGTAAACTTTTGGTTTAACTGTATCCCCCTGCTTGTTGTTGCTGTATTGCTCCCAAATTTCCCTTTTTGTTTACGTCACTCCAAACAGTATGCATACAACTACGGAATTATTTCAGCTGCTTTTCTTTGAGAGGGGGCTTTTTTTTGTTTTTCGATCCCCATGAATGCACATGCCCCCACCTGCCTTTGGGTCCCAGCTCGGGACAGTGTAGCAGGCACCGGGGGACTAAGCCCCCAGAGCCAAAGAGTCCCCCATTATTTGGACCCATTTCATAGTCCACTGCAGGATTGCGGTCCCCCAGGATGGGAAATGGTTTTGAGGCGGGATGGAAATAAGGAGCGATAACCCTAGGGGCAGCCGGGGGTTTGGGTGGTTGTAGGGCAATGGGCGGCTATATGGCCGGGGGCCAGGGCACCTCACAGATGATGGGTTGGGGCTTGATTCCTTGCCCCTTTTGTGTTCTTCGGGTTAAGACCCCCCTTACCAGGATTTTTTGGGGGCCACTCTTTTAAGCCAAAGGCCCATTTTGGATTCCCCGGGGTAAACTCAACCCTTCCCTTGATCCCCGGGGAGTTCTCGACGCCATTTTTGCTCTAAACGTCAAGTTTTAGTTTTGGGGGTTTTTGGGGCAACCCAGCATTGGGGGAAAGGAATTTAAGGGCAAACCGACCATTAAAACCCCATTCCCCCTCGGGGGGGGAAGGATTACAAGTGTCAAGCCCCCAGCCTTTTTTGGAATAATGCAGGGGTTAAACATTAGGAGGCTTGTCCTGCTTTAGAAATCCACCCTTGGCCCGGATCCCAATTGTGACCCCCAACGGGCCATTTCCCCCATCTTTAACTCCCCATACTCCTTGGATCTTGCAAGTCGTTTTAGCGTTTTTATGTGGCTCATTTTTGAGATTGGGGTGAGGACCTCCCCCTTTTATTGGGGGATTTTCCCCCTGTTGGTCCTCTTTAAAAATGCCGAAGGCTTCCACACCATCACTTGGTCATCTTTTTGTAATGCCTCTCTCACGTCTTACTTCCTTGTACTGTCATTGGGCTTGAGAAATAAAGGCCCTGGCTCTAAGGGGCTTCTGTCAGAAAAGCCTCTGCTGAATCAGAGCGGGTTTGTTCCTGCTGGCCCCTGTTTGTTCTGTTGAGCTTGCTGCGCTGCATTTCTCTGCAACAGGTCTTAGGAGTCTCCATATTTCAGAGTGTTTTTGGACTTATCCGGGACATAAGCTAGGGCCTCAATTTTATAAACCCTTGCTTTGGTTATTTCCGCCCAAAACGCAATTGTAGGGGGTCAGCTACGATAGTCCTTGTTTAGCCAGACACGGGTTTTTGGTGCAAAGCATAACGCATTCAGTTTTCAGCTTATAATAAAAACAGAAAACGGTATTTTCTTCATAGCAACAAGTCAAAGGAAAAATGAAAGATTCACTGGGACAAATTGAAATTTTTCCCACAGAAAACCTTTAGGCATGTTGGGTTCCATCCAACAACGGCTTCCAGCCCAACACCAGCTCCTTTTTGAGCTGTTACAGCTCCCTTTTTAAATGAATGGGGGACTGAGGGATATTAGCGATTTTTCCCACCCAGACTCTCCACAGCTCCAAAAAAACCCCAGACCCGAATACACAAGAAACAACAGCTCAGAAATTGGGGGCCACATGTATGAAAACTGTTAGGTCAAAAGGCAATTTTCACCATGACTGCGGCGCGACGAGGGGCCGCAGTAATCGTTCTTGGTAGTCGCCTGATACACCGGCCCCATTACATCCTTTACTCGGGCGTATTTTTGCCGCAAGAAATTTGACTTTCCCTTATCCCCCCGCGTACATACGATGTATTTTTTACGGCGGGGGGAGGTGTAATCGTAATTCTCTATGGAACTTGGATTCCCGAATTTCGGCGAGCATCTACCCTTTTTGAGCGCAAATACGGGGCAAAATTTGGGCACCAAAATTTATGCAGTGAAAAAACCCTAAAACTCATTTGTTGCCCTTGCACCATAGCCCCCCAATCCGTTCCCCTTTTCATTTCATATAGTGCTCTGGAAAAAATAGGGGTTTTTTTGGTGCTAGGGGCAACAAGGATTTTAGCCCAGACATTGCACGGCCCCCTGAACCTTGTTCCCGGGGTCGCGGGGGCCCCGGCTCCTGCCCCCAGGGGGGGCCCCCCGTCCCCCACATCGGGTTCGGGTTCCCGCCCTTTGTCCGGTCCCCTCCGGGCTACTTACCGGCCACGTCCTGCTCTTTTTCAGCTTCGCCCCCGGCGGTGACCCGCCCTGGGGCGTGCCCCGGTGTTTTAAAATTTTTAAAGGGGGGGATGCCCGGTTAATTGGGGTATTCCCGGGATGTTTCCTATTTTTTTCCGACCTCTTCTTGGGCCCTCGCGGACCCTTGGTTTTTTCCCTTGAGAAAGCTGCCTAGAGTGTTCCTGTTTCCCTTCCGTGTCCCGACTGTCTGCCATTTTCCCGACCATAAACCAGAGCCGCCTTCCTGCCCCTCCTGTTTGTCTACCGTTTACAAATCAGACCCGCCTGTCCTGACCTCCTGCCTTCCACGACTACGAGCCTGCCTCCCACCTGTACCTCGTTACCCTTGACCCCCACCCAGGCAAGCCCCGCCTGGTGTGACCTGGTGGACTCCCCCCCCGGAAGCAAGACCCCCCCCTTTTTGCGGGGGGCTTGGTGAATCCCGGGACCCACTTAGTTCCCTCCCGGTGCGGGTTACGCCATCGCCTGGGTGGTCCAGGGGATCCCCCTGCCCGTTACAGTGGGATCCGGCCCAGGATCCCCAAGGGGCCGTTACCCACCTGCGGATTACGACCATGGTTCCCGCCATCACAGCAACTGGGCAAAGGGCAGAAAACTTCCCCACTACCCACCATGTTGCAGAACTCGTCCCCCGCCCGCAGCAGCAACCTTCGCCAGCCCCAAGGGGTTGCCCCCCCTTACGGTTCCTGTGGCCCGAGGGGCCAAGTTCGGTGACGCTCCCTTTAAAATTCGAAGGAGCCCAAACTTGCAGGGGTTTCTCACCCAATACCTTTCCCCGTGGAGCTGATGGGGATGTTCCTGTTGAACTGCAAAGGGGGGCTTTGGGTCCGCCTCCTCTCCGGGAAAGGGCCCTTGGATGGGTACCCCCGGGGGACAGAAAGATCCGTACAGGGGATCTGCAGTCGTTCCTTAGTGAGATCCGAAACGTTTCGAGGAACCACCCGTGCACCCTGCAGAGACAGTTTCCCCAAAACCTACCCCAGGGGGCCCTGTTGTTGGGGACTAAGGGGTAAAATTCCTATTTGGGCCCTCTGAACTTTTTTGGAACGGGGGCCGCCTGTGTGCAAACCTTAAAAAAGGGCTCCAAGCCGGTTAAGGACTTTGGCCGCTAGGACCCCCTTTCCCTCAGTGCCCTGTTTGGTTAGCGACCCCCATCATGTACGCTTCATTAAACGGGAGGAGGAGCTTCACAAGAGCCCAGTCAGTCCAACCTCCCCTTTTTCCTCGCCGGGCCCCGGTTTTGGGGGCCCCTGCCCACAGCCCCAAACCCCTCCCGACAGCCCAGCAGATTTGATGGCTGCCTCTGAGCAAGAGTTGGGCCAGCGTGGGCAAAAGAACTTGTACCTCTATGGGGCAGCCCAAGATTTTCGGGGGAACTGTCCCAAGGCCCCAACCCTGCGGGAAATCCCCACCTAGGACTGTAGGGAGGCTTTTCCTAGGTGAAACCCTTCCTCTCCAGCCTGTTGAGCCGTGGGGTCGGTCAGAGAGGGTACCGTTCCAAGTTCCGGCGTTTTTGGACTCGGGGGCTCTCCCGGGAACTTACCACCGGCTCTAGTAAAGCAGTACGGTTCCAGTGGATCTGGAGAAGCCGCTTGTCACTCCATCTGTCAGCGGGAGCTATTAGCGCACCATCCAGTTGGGCACCAAGCTCTGTCCTCCCCCTGGGGGCGCTGATAAAGAGGAGTCTCCTTCTATGTGTTTTCCTCGCCCTCGTCGCGATCCCCGGACTCCCATAGCTGTGGGTCCACTCTCCCATCCTGGACTGGACTACTGGAGAGGTATTTTTTGGGGCCCCCAACTGTCGGGGGGTTGTTTGGTGGCACCTCGCCCGGTGCTTTCCCTGCTCCGCCACCCTTCAGGGCCTTTCCCCGGGCTGCCCGCCCGAATACCTGGTATGTCGTGTGGGTTCTGAAGACAAGCCGAGAGTCTTCCCCGCTCGTCAAAAATTGCCCCATCGACTTATGCCGGGGCCACCCCCCGGGCCGGTTAAAACCCCCGCGGTTCCCGAGACCCAAGCCCTGTCCATAATCCAGGAGAATCTCCCTAAGGGGTTCATCCCAAAGTCCTATCTCCCCCCGGCGCGGGGTTCTTTATCGGAAAAAAAGGACGGGGATTGGGCCCAAGACTACGGGGGCTCGAACAAGATCACGGTTTTAAAAAACCGGGATCCATTGCCCCTGATCAAGAAATTTTTGATCGCTTAGGGACCAAGATTTTTTCCAAGTTGGATTTTTAGAGGGGCCCACAAATTTTGGGCCAATCCCCAAGGGCGATGAATGGAAAAACGGCATTCAACACCAGGGATGGGCACTTTTGGTACTGGTTTTTTCCTTTTGGACTGGGGGCAATGCGCCTGCCGTCTTTTAGGAGCTCGTAATGACTTCTTCGGGACCTCCTCTACACCTGGTGGTGGTCTACCTTGAGCTCCTGGGGTATCTCCCGACCCCGAACCACCGCACCATTTTCTCAAGTACTGGGGGAGTTCCGGGGGAAACCCTTTGTATGCCAAATAGGAAAGTGCCCCTTCCACAGACTCCTCTTGTTTCGGGGTACGTCATCTTGACCAGGCCTACGGAGGACCCACAAAGCTGTCGCCGGTTTTTCGTGGCCCGCCCATGTCCATGAGCTTCCCCCTTCTTGGGCTTTCTGCAACTACTATCGCCAGTTTCCCCCACTTCTCTACGCTGTGGCCCGATAGTGGCTTTACCAAAAAAAACAAAAATAAACCACGCAGTGGGCCCGTCGAGGCCGAAGGGCGTTTTCAAAGCTCAAAACCGCCCCCTACGGGGATCTTTCCTTTTCACGGGGATCCCCGAAAACCTTCAACTGGGGTGGGGATGCCTCTCTGTGGGACCAGGCGTTTTTACGCAAAAAGGGGCCCACGGGTAAGACTGTAATGTGCGGTTCTTTTCCCCAAGTTCTCGTCGGGGCCGAGAGGAATTTACCATTGGGACCGGGGGCTACTAGCCAAAAATTGGCCCTGGGGGAGTGGATTTTTCTGGGGGTGCCCCTTCCATCCGTATCTACCAGCCACAAGAACCTCCAATATCTTCAACGGCCCCCGCCAGGATAAGGGTCGCTCTTTTTTCTCCCTTTGGGCAGATCCACTTTGGGGTAGTGAGAAGAAAGGGGGAAGCTGACGCCTCTCCCTGCCTCCGACTGGTTTGGGGTTTAAGATACTTCTCCGAAACATAATTCCCCCGAACGTCTCATCTCGGCAGTCCAGTGGACCTCCGGAAGGTCCTGGAAGGACTTATGTGCGCCCTTTTCTGCGCAGAGATCTTAAAATGGGGACATTGCTCTTGGTGGTGGTCTCCCGGCCCCGAGAAAACCTTCCACCCGAATTTTTTATTGGGGGCCACAGTTGAAAAAAGTTAAGGACTTTGTTTTGTCTTTTGCTCCTGGCCCCAAAAAGGGGCCAGTCACAAGCCCAGGTTACTTAACCATTCCCATATCCCCTCACCCCGGAACCAACATTTCGAGGGTTCATAAATGACTCCCCCTCGTCTGGCAACACCTTATTTGGTGATTACGGGGTCGCTTTTTCCAAAAAGGCGCTTTTGTCCCCTTGCCAGGGGGGTTTCCCTCTGCCTCCCGCCTGTGAGCTATTCTTCCTCCATGTGTTTTTTTCTGCACGACCCCCAGCAAATTTTTCTCGTACCCGGGGGGTTCAATTGTCTCCAGGTTTTTGGCGAGCCCGTGCAACCCCAATTTTAGGGAAGTCGATTCTCTCCGGGCCTACCACCCCAACGAAAGGGCCGGGGAAGGGGGAAAACCCAAATCTTGGGATGGTTTCCTTCACCATCTCGTTCGCACCAGACGATTGGTCCCAAATTTTCCGCCATGGGCAGTTTCTTATAAATCCCTTGAGTCAGAGTCCCGGGGTCTCCCCCTTTTACATCGGTATGGCCTCATCCCCGCCTCTCTCCCCCTTTGGGAACCTCCTTTTGAGGTCCTGGCGGCGGACGCATGGCAAGACAAAGGGCCTTGGTCCCAGACCCGCTAGCGTCTCCCCGCTTCCGAGCACATGAAGACCAAGCGGGCAAAAAAAAAAATCCCCCCTCGGTCTTTCCCCCCGGTGACAAGGGGGGGGGGCTCTGTCTAGCATTCCGCCAAAAGATGCCCTTTCATAAAATGGGACCCCGGTTCTGGGACCTTTGAGGTCTTCCCGCTCAACCCTTGACAATTCAAATCAGGCTCCCCCCCCGTAGAAAACCCCAATTTGTTTTATGTCTCCCTATGAAACCCCCGGTCCTTAATGTTTTTTTTCCCCGAAGGCTGTTTCCTTTCTGTGGTATGGGGCCAATGTCTTGAGGCAAAAAATTCTGGGGTAAAGGGGAATAGGGGGGAAAGCGTACTTTTTTTGGGGACTGGGAAGGGGTTCGGTCCCAAAGGAATTTTTTTGGGAGGGAGAGGAGAACATCCTGAAAACCCCAGCCCCTCCGAATTTTTTATTCCAGTAAGGAAAGGGGGCCCCCAAGGGGGGGGGGGTTTTGGCGGGGGGAAGGGGCAGGCACGACCCCCCATGTCTCGGTCCCCTCCGGCGCTCACTTTCGCGGGCCCGCGCTCCTGCTCGCTTCTCGTCCCCGGGGGTGGCCCCCCGTAGGGCGCGCGCGGCCCCGGTGTTTGAAAATAAAAGGGGGGAGTGCGCCCGGGAATGGCTGTTTCCCCGGGCACTGCTCCTATTTAAATCCGGCCCCTTCCTGGGCCCTGCCGGTTTCCCTTGGGGTTTTCAAATTTGGAGAAAGCTGACAAGTGTTTCCCGTTTTTCCTTTTCGGGGACCACTGCTGCCCACGTTTACCCACCACGAACCAGAGCCGCCTGTCCTGACCTCCTGCTTTTTACCGTTTTGAATCAAGCCGCCTGTCCTGACCTCCCGCCTGCATCCTGTACCCCCGTTCCCTTGGCCCCCACCACAGGCAAACCCTGCCAGGGTAGTGACCTGGGGACCCCGCCGCAGCAAGACCATCCCGCTTTTCGGGGGCTCTGGTGATTTCCGGACCCCTTAGGTCCACTCCCCCGGGGGGCTTACGCCATCGCCTGCGTGGTCCGTGGAAACCCCCACCTTTTCCGTTACAGACAGTTTTCAAATATGAGGCCTTAAATATCACCGGCAACAGACTATATATCTCCTTAAATACTCCTTCAAGAGTGTGTTAAGCCTGCAAAAAATAGCAGTTGTACTTTCTTGGACAAAAATGGAGCAAAATGTAACTGTTTTTGGTAGTTTAAAGGGTTGTCTCATCATTTTTTTCAATTT
>JAODAL010052480.1:0-25946 GCA_025379985.1 Phyllomedusa bahiana
GGAGTCTTTCAACTACCATTTTAGTTGAACTGGCCATTGACTATGCTTGTCCTGAGCCACAGTTTTTACTGACGGCCCTGCACTTAGAAGCGTAGGGACTGTCGTCCAGTTGGGGTCTGAATCCTAGGGCAGCACACCAAGTAGGCAGGGACAGTGGGGGGGTGGCGTCAGGACCACTCCAGTCCTGAGTGCAGAAGAATTTATTATCATCTTTCCCAGCAACGTCGTCCAATTAATTATTTTTGTTGCACACTTACTAAAAGGGAAATTTGACTATCCCTTTTCCTGGAGCAGCATGCCCCTCAAACCTGTCTGCCCCACGTTTTAAAAATGCTTGAAAAAGGAGTCTTTGAACTACTTTTTATTTTAATGGCATTGACTTAACCTGCCCGGACCGCATAGGCCTTTAAACCTGTCTGCCCCAAAATTTTAAAAAAGTGTGGAAAAAGTGTTTTTTCAACCACCATTTTAGTTGAATGGAATTGACTATCCCGTCCTGGCCACAGCATGAGCCCCAAACGTGCATGACCCCAGATTAAAAAAAGTCCCGGGAAATGGAGTTTTCAACCACCATTTTAGTTCAACTGGACATTGATATCCCTTTTCCTTTGGACCCAATGACATCAAACCTGTCTGACCCCCAGTTTAAAAAAGTGCTGGAAAATGGAGTTTTTAACCACCATTTTTTGAACTGGACAGTCTATATTTGCCTAGCAAACATGACCCCCAAACTCATAAACCCCAGATTTAAAAAGTGCGGAAAAAAGTAGTCTTTAAACCACCTTTTTAGTTGAATGGAATTGACAAACCGGTTTACACAGCATGACCCAAAACCTGTTTGACTGATACAAAGTGGCACTATTTTGTACATGACTGTCTTTTTTTAAAATTTTTTTTGGGGTAACTGACATTTGTTTACAGAATTTTTTTAGGGGGGTTTTATTTTTTAGTTTTACATTATTATCATTTTGATTTTTTTCAAATGTGTAACATAAACATACACCCCTCCCCCCATTTAAAAAGATTTTTTACACATTAATGTGTTAATTTGATTGAAAACATTAAAAATCTGTTCATACTGTTTTTAACCCTTGATAAAATCTTGAAAATGATTATATATTGTGTGTAGGAGGGGAATTGATTTAAAAGAAGGGAATTCGTTTGAAAATTTGGAAAAAATTCGGTTCTGAAAAAAGTTGAAATTTGGGGGGCTTGGGTGAACGAAGTGTGCTTTTGATTTATAAAATGGTCGGACATGGCGCTACTCGGGGAAAGCATCTGGGGGAAGAAGGGGATAAACCTGATGCATTGCAGAGATGAAGCCCAAACAGGGACGGCGGGGTTTGTGACGTCACAGCATATATAAGTCCGGGGGCGACCTGGGGGCTCTTACTGCTCTCACTGTACTGTAGGGAGGTTGCCCCGGCTGATTGTTACTGAAGAATGATTTTATACAGCGATTTTTTTTGGGGTGTCCAGCTTGTCTCAGCTTTTCTCAGAGACTGCTTCTCTTAACGTTTATTTGATTTTTTGGGGGGATTGGAGCTGAAATCCCGTGTGGTCCACTGCCTGCATAACTTTAAAACCTATTCCTCACAGCAAATTAAATATCCAAGGGGGATCTACCCGTTCCTTTGTATTTATTTAAGAAACGCGTTTTTCATACAAATACCACTTCATTTTTAGCTGTCAATTCTTTGGGCAATTTACTTTCCCGGGGTTTTAAATTTAAACGTTTTTTTTTCTGTGGTGATCAAGAAACCGTCATTTCAACCCAAAATTATACATTTTTCTGTAGCTAATTCACAAGCAAATTTTTAATTACAATTTATCTCTTATTGTGGGCGTAAAAAACACCGCATTGAACCGCTACAAAAACAATAGTTTGTGGGGGCTCAATTCTTTGGCGCAATTTACATCCAGGGTTAATTGCGTTTTTTTTCGCTGGGGTGATCCCAAAAAACCCGTCTTTTTCACCCCCAAAATATAAAATTTTTTCCCTTTGCAAAAATTTCACAAAAAGGTTTAAATTTTAAATTTTATCTTTGTTGTGTGGCGTGGGAAAACACGAAATTTGTAAACACGTACAAAGCTAGTATTTTTTGGTGGTTACTCAATTTTTTTGGGCGCAATTTAAAACCCGGGGGGTTAATTAAGCTTTTGTTTTTGCGTATTTATTTCCAGTAAAAAAAACTTTTTTTTTTTTCACCCCCACTAGGTCATCAACGTCCTCCCAGGGGAATTTCGGGACAACCCCACCCAAGAGCCCGGGGGGAAAAGTCAACAAAAACCCTTATTTGGGCAGGGCCCCGGGAGGGGGACAGGGGCCCCTTTCACCTGTCCTCAACCCCCCGTCCCCCCTTTTCCCCTCAGCCAGAAAATCATATGTGGCCCTGGGTCAGGCCACTTTTAAAAGGCGAGGATGAAAAATTTTGAGGAGGGCAGTCGGCAGCTACTTGGCAGGGGGAAGAAAGGGGCCCCCCAATACCCCTTGGCTTCTTGCAGTATTCGGAAAAGGTATAGTGTTGAGGTGGCATGGGGGGTCGGTTGTGAGGGGTCACCCCTTTGCATCCCAAAGTTGGTGTTAGGACAGCAGTGACGATAAAAACCCAAAAATTTTAGAGATGATGTAGCCGACCGCATTTGGGAAACCCGGGTGGGGAAAGGGGCTTCATCATGCCCAGGAAGGGGGGCGTCAGCTTGCGCGCCCAGGCAGCGGCACGGGCCAGAAAGGGTGGGTCTTTTTGGGGCCGTGGTCAGCAGGTTAGCAGCAGCGTGAGGTGGAGAAAAGCGGCCAGGGGGAAAATAAACCCGCTTCGCGGCCCAAAAAAAGTAGGGAAAAGGGGCCTCAGCGAGGCAGCGGCGGCAGGGTCATTCATTTGCGGAGCTTTGGGGGGAAAAATTTCCGTTCCAACCCGAAATTTTCTTTTTCCAAAAAGGCAGTACCAGCATTTAAATAATATGTAGAAAGAAGGGGGGCCTGCCCTTGACTTTCGGTTTGTTCCAAGGTGCACGCAGCGCGGCGTTTTGGAGCTGAACTACGGTCAGGGCCGTCCCTTTGGGGTCCTTTAGGGCCACGGGGGGATGTGCTTCCGGCCCATGCACATAAACAATTTGGCGGGTACGCCGCTTTCTCCTCCCGTTGTAAAAACTGCGGCTCCTGCGCAATGTCCTCCTCCTCCCCTCCACCACCACTCAGCCCTACAATACTGCTCCTCATACCCAATTTTGGGGGCACAGGGGTGTCACCAGTTCTACCCCTGGTTTCCTCGGCGAACGAAGTCAAGGGGGGGGACTCCCCCGGTCATGCAGAAAGAAACGTGGTGGCTTTCTCCCGCCAACTGCAAATCGGAACCATGGTGACGGCAATGGGGGAACATGGTGTCCCGCTCCTGAGGAGGATGGTCCATGGCCCTGCATGGGCACGGTTCAATTGGTTGTGAAAAGGTTCCTGAAGTCTTCCACGATCTTAAACTTCTGAAAATGGCCAGGTAACTGTGCATCCTTTATCCATTCGACAAAGCCGGGAAACCCCCCCTCGAGTTGCACGGCAGAACGGCCCCCCCAAACACACTTTATAAAAATTTCCCACCTGCACATGTTGGCCCGACTGTATGAACAGAGAAAGGTCTTTAACGATTTTTTGAGTCCGGGCAGACAGAAGTACCCCCTGGAAACTTTGATGTCACCAGGGGCGTATGCGTGCACCTGCCGTTTGTTAGGCCTTCGAGGAGGCGTTTTTATTTGTCATCGCCAGGACTAGGGGGATGAATAACGTATTCCACTGCTTCATGTCCTGAACAGATGTGAAAAATCTGTCGGGGCGGGGGGACTGGGACGGGGGGGGCAACTTCATCTGCGGCCCACATGAGTACGGGGGACTGAAATGGGGGGAGGAGGAGGACATTGGACAAAAACATTGTCTGGTAAAATAGTGGATTTTCTACCCGGGTGACAAGAGGGGGGGACAGGAGCAGGGGGAGGAGCTAGATGGAGATGAGAAGAAAAGGCAGATGACAGAAGCCCCGGGGCAGTTACAGGGAGATGGAAGCGGGGGAGCCCCTGGGAGTACTTGTCAATGGCCCGCAGCTTGTGATTTGCCGGCTTTGCAGCCAAATTTGTCAGCACCCGGGCAGAGGATGTTTTCTGGCTCCCCCCCTTTGGAACCTCGCTAGGGGTCCAAAAGGGGGCCCTTTTTCCCAGCTATTGAGAGGAGGACAAACTAAAATCTATGGGAAACCCCGTAGTGTTGGCTGCTGCCCATTGCGGCACGTCCCTCCTCTGCAGGTCTGACCGGGGGTTCTTCAGGTCTGTACTACTGCCGCGGCTGCCGGGGGGGGGTTTGGGGGGGGGGGAGCTAAAACTCCCTCAGCAGCAACCTAAGTCTGGAGTCACTGTTTGGGGCTTTTTTTTTTTTCACCCCCAGTGGAAGGGATCGCCACAGCAGCAGACCCCGGAGCAACCCCGAACCAACAGGGGAGGGCCCCTTTTTAAAACACTTACCACCCCAGTTTGAAGATCCGCTGGATTCCCGGGGGGCCAAACGGATGTGTGGCCACAACTTCCCAGTTTGCAGTGGGGAAAAAACTGTCCTGCCCAGCCCGTAGTGTGGCATCAAGCGGGTGTTCAGTGGGGGGGGGCCATCTTACCCAGGAGAACCCGCTGTCCACGGGGGAAAAGTGGAAGACTGCCTTTGTCAAAATGTGCATTGTGCCATGCTGACCCCTTTCTGCTGCTGTGGCTGCTGCCGTGACCCACACACTGTGTCATTGTGCCCTGTCTGACCTTGCGCTGCTGTGGCTGCTGCCATGGCTCCACACTGTGTTTATTGGCCACTCTCTGATCTCATGCTGCTGCTGTGGCTGCTGCCGTGACCTCCACACTGTTATTGTCCCACTCTCTGGCCTATTCCTGGTTTTGAGACCTCAAGAATGTCATTGTGCCCCCTGTTGACCTCATGCTGTGCGTGGCTGCTGCCGGGACCTACACACTCTGTCATTGTGCCACGCTGACCTCAAGGGGCTGCTGTGGCTGCTGCCGTGACTCACACTGTGCATTGTCCCCCTCTGTGGCCTACTCCCGTTTTTCCACCTCCCGAATGCATTGTGCACTGTCCGACCTCATGCGCTTCCCCCGTCACCTCCCCTCTCTGTCATTGTGCCACTCATGGCCTGCTTTTTGTTTTCCACCTCCAGAAGTCATTTTTGCCACTGTCTGACCCCATGCTGCTGCTGTGGCTGCTGCCTGACCTACCACTGTGTCATTGTGCCCCGTCTGACCCATGCTGTGCGGGGGCGCTGCCCCTGACCTACACCTGGTCTTGTGCCTGTCTGACCCCATGCTGCTGTTGGGTGCTGCGTGACCCAAACACTGTTCTTGTGCCATTGTTGATCTCATGCTGCTGCTTGGCTGCTGCCGTGACCTCCCCCTGTGTCATTGCCCACTCTGTGGGCCCATTCCGTTTTTTCCCAACTCCCGAATTTATTGGCCACTGTCTGACCTCATGCTCGCTGTGGCTGCTGCCGGACCTATACACTGTCTTTGCCACTGTCTTACCCCATCTACTGCTGTGGCTGCTGCGTGACCTACACACTGTGTCATTGTGCCACTGTCTGACCCCATGCTGCTGCTGTGGGCGCCCCCGTGAACTCCACACTGTGCCCATTGCCCATTTTGGGGCCTATTCCGGGTTTTTGGGCCCCCTTTCCAGAATGTGTCCCCCAAAGGAGCGCACCCCTTTAACACACCGGTCAAAAGGGGAGCAAAAGGGTCCTTAAAGCCTGATAAAAAATTAAAAAATTTTTAAGGGCCATCGGGCCCCGGGCGACTTCTTGGGACTAAGCCCTTCAATCGCCCGCTTCATTTCCTCTTCGGGTAATCTCTTCTGCCAAAAACTTCAAGAGGGGGGTCTCCCCGGGCATGGGGAAATGGCTTCAGCCAGGAAACCCGACATCTCGCCCGGTCGGGGACCCTTCCCCCCAAAAGGGAGGCACGAGTATATCCCTCTAAAAACGACCTCCCAGGATCCCTGATCGCGAACGTTTTCGGGTTGGATCCTGTACTATCAATCAGGCCCAAACCACTTAGAAACACCTTCCCCCTTACAGCTTTTTGTAGGGGGGGGGGGACGGAAACCTTACCGAAATCCCTCTCAAGAACAAAAGGCAAATTTGTCTATCGAAACGGCACCCTTCGGGAAGGCTTTCACCGGGAGTTTCCCCGGGGCGGTCACCCCCATCCGAGACAAGCTGCTCGAGTTTTCCTCCCGGGCCCTGATACAGGCGGAACCTGCTCAGGGGCTCGGGGCCTCGAGAGCTGGGGGAAAGAATTTTCGCTGCTCTTTTCTTAAAACATCCTCCCACCACTCGGTTTTACGCCGCAAGACCTTTTAAAAAGGTACCGGGCTCTAAAGAAACCCCCCCTCCCCCCCCCCCCCCCAAAGGTTTGCCCTTACATCTGCTTCCCCCAGGAGAGACAATTCAGCCTCCATACCCCTGCCCCTTTTCCCGCGGAGTCCCCCTTGAAACGTTCAAAGAAAAAGAAACAAACATGATCGGAAAATTTCCCCACTTCCGTCACGGACACCGGTAACGAAAGGGCCTCCTCCTTCAAAAAAAAAACCCTTTCCCAAAACGGGACCTACATCTACCCCTAAAAAAAAGGTGTACCCGGGGGTGCCCCTGGGGAGTTTCCTGATTTGGGAAAGGTCCACCGGGGCGAGCCAACTAAAAGGCTATGCTATTAAGAGAAACCCACTGTCATAGCCCGGGCGACTCGGGAGCCTCCCCTATCTGAAGGCCTCTGTGTGGTTTTTAAAATCACCTCCAAAGATCACCTGAGGGCTTGTAAAAAAAGGGGGCTTTCCCCTTTCCCTTTGAACAGAACTTTTGCGTCCCCTTTTGGTCTGGGGAGCTTTAGATTGTTGAGGGAAGGCGTGGGCCTCTGCCCGTCCAGGGGTCGGCGTCGAAAACCCCAAGCCCCCTCCCCAAAAAAAATTTAAAAAAAAATTTTAAACTCCAAAAACCCGCTGTTTTTTTGACCTGGGGTTGAACCCCCCCCCTTCCCCCCGGGAAAACCCGGCCGGGAAAGGGACCAACCTAAACCCCCGGGCCCACCCCCCCGGGGGCCTTCTCCCCGGGGTGCAAAATTATATGCCCGGGTCTCCAGCAAAAGAAAATGGGGCTTCAACGCGGCCGAAAAAAATCGAACGCCGTAAAATCGTGCCACATCCGTCTGATACGGGGGCTACGTTAATGGAGGCCACCCCCAAGGGAGGAGGTCGTGGGCCCTCCTTTTTGGGAGGGGAGTTAGAGAGGCCCCGGGCCTACAACCAAAACCAAAACCAAAATAAGTTTACAAGGAAATGCATAAAAAGGAAAAAAAAAAAAAATAAAAGAAATAAAAACCCAAGGAGGAAAACCCCTCCCTAAAACAAAAAGGCCGGGAAACCCCAAAACAACTTTAAAAAAACCAAATCCCTTTTCCCCTTTTTATCTTGCCCCAACCCCCCTTTAAACCCCCCTTTTTATTTTTCCTAAAGGCCCCGAATTTTAGGTACCCACCGGGGAAAAGTGGGTAAAGGTTTTAACCCCTAGGGGGGCCCCGGTTTTACCTTTCGTTTTTTTCCCCCGGGAGCCTGGGGGAACTCCTTTCTAACTTGGCCGGGGTCTTTTCGGGAAAGACAAAGGAGACCCTCCCGGGCCCCCACCAGCAGGTGCCGGGCCAGGCCCCCCCCCTTTGAGGAAAATTTGGGTCCCCCAGGGGGACGGGAGCTCGGCCCCCCCTTTGGATTGCCCCACCCCCAATTTCCCTGCCCCCGGGGCATTTTCCCGCCCTCCCCCAGAGGAGGGGATGGGCCCTCCAGTCGCGCAACAAAATTCGAGGGGGAACTCCCCCAAGGGGGGAAGGAGGAACCCCCTTTATTCGGCCCGGAGGCCCCGGGGAAGGGGTTTTTAAGACTCCCCCCCTCCCCCCCGCCCCCTTTCGGGCTCTTTTTTCTTTTTCCCTTTTTCCCCCCTTCCCTACGGGGCCACGGGAATCTTCACACAGGAGTCTTTGGGGGAAAAGGGCCCACCCAACCGGGCGTCCACCGCCTTCCCACCTCGGTCAAGGGGGCCTCGTTTCTCCGGGGGGTTTCTCAGCTTGAAGGGGGCCGGGCCCTTTGGGGGAGGGGGCAGGGGTTTACCCCCAGCCCCCCCTTTTACTCGCCTGGGCCTCTCCAGGGGGCACTCCCCGGGATCCCCAAAAGTGTCTCCTCCCCGACCCCCCCCCCTTTTCCCGCCCCCCGGGGTCCCCTCGCCTGCAGAGCCCACCTCCCCACAGGGGGGGGGCAACCTGGGTTGGAAAGGGGACTCGGACAAGGGCTGAACGGGTGCCCCGGGTTTCTCCACCCAAGTGACGGGCGAATCGGGGGCCACGGGGGGGCGGGGCCAAAAGGGCCCCTCCGCCCGAAACAGGGCACTTTTCTGCCCCCTGCAGTCGTGCGTTTAATTGGGCCGGGATTTCCCAAACTTGGGGCACAGTTTTCGGGCTGCCCCCTGTAGAAGACCTGGATCCGATCTCTCCCGGGGGAAGGGGGGGGGCCGGGGGAGGGTTATGGGGGGCGAAACCCGTGCCCTCTAGATGCTTCATTTAACTGAAAACCCCCCATGCACCTGACCGGGATCCCAAAATTCATCTTTTTTTTTCTCGGGGCCCCCCCAAAGACTTCACCAAAGCACCTCAGCCAAGTCTTTAATGCGTAACAAGAGAGAGATTCATTAGGGGGAATAAGGGTCACCCCCTTCACCTGGGCTCGGGGTTTTTGGATTTTGGGGTCCCCCAGAGAAAGGGAAAACCCAAATCAGGGCGGGGGTTTTTTCCCACCCCTTTAATTCGACCAGAAGATTTTTCCAAACCCCCTCTGGCCCGAAAAAAACCTGACATCCCCCCCGGAGGCCGGAGGGGGATCACCCAAAGATTCGCTTTCCGGGAGTTTAAAGCCCGGGGCACCTCCCCCAACCCAAAACCGGGGGGGGAAACGCATCACTGCCCCCCAGATTTCCCTAAACCAGGGTTTCCGAGGCCTCCGGGTTTTGGGCCCCTGGGGAAGCGCCCTTTTAAAACTGCCCCCCGGGTTTTGGGTTCTTTTTCAGAAGGCCCCCAAAATCCAAATCTCTCGATCCAAAAAGAGGGGGCCCCACTTCCCCTTCCCCTCTATCGGGGGTAAATCCCCTCCCCTTCTTCAGGGCATCCAACGAGCCGCTGAAAACCGGGCCAACGTCCCCGGCTCCTGCTGGAAAGGAGGGGAAGGCCCCTCCCCCTGGCCACCTAGCGTGGGTTTCCCCTGTTTATTTTTTTGGGGAAAGACCAGCCCCCCCAAGGGGGGGGGGCCCCCTACCCAATGGACTCCCCTGTTTTGGAAAACCCCAAAGCTGTTGTTATCACCACCTAAAGGCCACAAACCTTTTTTGCTGTCCTTTTTTTTTAACCTTACTTCCCCCCAATCTTGCCCAGCCGTACCCAAAGGGCAACCATTTTCGGGCCATCATTGAGGGGGGCAGAACTCCCCCCCTTTCTCTGGTCTTTTGGTAAACCATGGACCCCCTCCCCCCTCCTCCCTGCCCCGGGGGTTTATTGGCTGCCTCATTAAGCCGGGGGGCCTTGCATTTTTTTGGGGCCCCCCTTTCCCCCGGGTTTGCCATCCGCCCTCCTGCCCCCGGGAGGGGTTTCCACCCCTGTGTTTCGCTTATCTTTAGGTACGCCCCCCCCTAAAGGGACCACCGGGGTTTTCCCTTGAACCCCTCCCCCCCGTCAGGGAGCTCCGTTTTGGGGAGGTTAAAAACCCCTTTTCCTTTTGGCCTGGGTGGGGCCCTTTCACCGCGCCTTGCATTTCAGGACCGCGGGTTTCCCCCCCCAGCTCTTCCAATTTTTTTTTTCTCCCCATCTCCCTCCGAAAGGCCCCCGGGACCCCCATTTATTTAAGGGGGGGAAAACCCGGGAAACCCCGGGGTGGGGGGGGGGTTCTGGGGGCAGTTTTGCACTGCCCCAAGCTTCTGGACGGGCCCCAAAGACCAACCTGGCCCCGGGGGGAAACCCACTCACCATTTTCTTTTTTTTCTTTCTTTTATTCTTCTTAAAAGGGTTACCTTCCTCTTCTTGAAAATCCTCGGCCCCCAAAGGCCGGGCCGGCCATCCGCGGAAAGGGAAATTCCAGCATCTGTTTTTTCCCCTTAAGGCCAGTCACAAAATTTTGGTTTTCCTGAGGTCTTCCTGCCCCTTTTCCCGCCTTTTTACATAGGCGGGGGGGGCATTTTTTTTGCCGATAACCAGCCCCCTCGGGGGGCCTCCCCAATGTCACCCCTGCCCAGTCCGTGGAATCCCTTTGAGCTAAGAGCTTGTACTTTCTGGCCAGCTGATGAAGTTGCTGCTGATTGCTCATCCAATGCTGTATCTTGCTGACTTACACCCTTCTTTCCCTTTAATTTTTGTATGGGAACCCATCTTTCCTGGATTTTGGGGAAAAAGGGGGGTTTCCCCCCTCCCGTCCCGGGGTTTCCCCGGCCGGGAGGAGGGGTCCCCCACTAAGGCCCCGTCCCCTCCCCCCAGGCAGTCCCCCGGGTCTTGCCCCCCCCTCCGGACGTATCACCCATGTGTAAGGACAAACCCCCCCTCCGTGCATGTCCCCCCTTTATTACTTAAATCCGGGTGGTTTTGGGCCCTTCTTCAAGATGGCGCCCGATGTCTCCGGCACCTCCGCACGGCCAGTAAAAGCGGCCGCACCGGGTCCGGGGTTTCCCTCTTGTCACTTCCGGGTTTTTGGGCCCCGCAACTTTCCGGGCCTCGCTCTTACTGGCGCCAACGCCCCACGGGCCCGCGAGGGCCGGGTTCCTGCCGCACGCTGCATCGCAGCGGCTGCTACGGACACTTCCTTGGCCTCTCTGCTTGCTGCTGCCTCTGCCTGGGGTCTTCTATTTGCAGAAACATCCCCACTTGCCGCGGACATCACGGGCTGGCTCGCGGACCCTTTCCGGGGGGGGGTCCCTTTCCCAGGGGGCCGCCCCCTGCTTCTCCCCGGGGCCCGCCGCGCTCCATGTGCTCCTGACGCCATCGCTGTCAGGGGGCCCCGACCCCCAGCGGGGATTTCAGGGGGAAGGGGCGATCTTTTAGAAGCCCTCCAGGATCTCTTCCCTCTCCTCCTCCAAAATTTTTGCAGGTCACTTTTTTAGGCCCTTAAATTTCAACGAAATGGGACCCCCGGTTTTTTTTGAAGCCCCTAATCCCTTTGGGTAGCGGGGGCCCCTTGCAGGTCCCCGCCTTACCAGGGCAATTCTCTGTCCCAGTCCATGGAAACGGCCAGAGAAGCGGAGATAGCGGGCCGACAAGGCTTCCGCCCCCTCTCCTTCCCGCAGGGTTCCCCACGCCTCAACTTCCAAACATGTAGTTTTATCCTTTTTCTCTCCAAAAGGGGTTTTTATGCTTTCCGCCGGGCCGGCCCCCGGATTTTTCCCCCGCATGGCTGCCCGGGGTTCACCCGGGGGACCCCTTGGGGACAAACCAGAAAAGGGGCCCGGGCCCGGGGTTTCATCTCGGCCCCCGCCCCCCCCCGGGACAACCCGGGACGGGACTCCGCGCATGCTGTTCCATAATGCAGGCAACTCCCGGGCCCTCCTGGGGGACTGCCACCCCCCCCAGGAAGGCAGGTAAAAATCTGGGCGCTCACTCCCAGATGGTACAGGGGTCTCTATGGAACAGTCCACAAATCCATTTACCAGGTGAAAACAGGTGGTTTTAAACCCGTAGCACAAAGCACAAACACAGTCCCGAAAAATAAAGCCCCTTCACCCCACCGTTTTTTCACAGTGTGACTCACAGAGCCAGCCCTCTGCCTGGGGCTAACCCCGGCCCCCCCAGGGGGGGGGGGGGGGGCCCCCCCCCCCCCCCCCCCTTTTTTGGGGGGGAACCCCAACCGATGGAAGAGGGGTACCACTCCCGATGGTAAAGAGTCCAGCCAAAAGGCTTTTAGGCCCAGGGCAGGAAAATAACCCTTTACCAAGGGAGAGTTTTTTTCCCCCCTGGTTCCACACACAGCAAAAAGCACACCAACAGGCCCCCTCCCCCCAACTTCCCCCGGGCTGCTGCCGTGACCATCACACTCTTCATTGTGCCACTGTCTACTTCAGCTGCTGTTTGGGTGCTGCCGTTTACCTACACCCCTGTGGCATTGTGGGCCCCTGTCTGACCTCATGGCCCGCTGTTTGTGGCTGCTGCAGTGACCTAAACACTGTGTCAAATTGGGGCCCTTTGGGCCCGATCTCATGGGTGCCCGCGGGGGCTGCTGGGCCCGGGCCCCCCACACTGTGTCCCTTGTCCCACTCTTTGGCCTATTCTTTTTTTTTGCCAACTCCCCGAATGTCATTGGGGCCACTGTCGGGCCTCATCGCTGCTGTGGCTGCCCGCCGTGACCTACACACCCGTGTCATTGTGCCACTGTCGACCCATGCGGGTGCTTTTTTGCCCGCTGCCGTGACCTACACACCCGTCAATTTTGGGGGGACAAAAATGTCTGACCCCATGCTCTGCATGGGGGCTTTTCTGCCCGTGACCACACACTGTGTCATTGGGGCCACTGTCCCAAACCCCACCTGCTGCTGTGGCTGCTGCCGTGACCCCCACACTGTTCATTGTCCCCCCTCTGTGGGCCCATTCCTTTTCTTGCCCCCCTCCAGAATGTCATTGTGCCACTGTCTTTACCTCATGCAGCTGCGTGGGGTGCGCCGGGACCTCACCCCTTTTCCCTTTTGCCAAAGTCTACCTCAAACTGCGCTGTGACGCTGCCGGTGACCTACACACTGTGTCATTGGGGGCCAAAATGTCTGACCTCATGCTGCTGCTGTGCTGCTGCCTGACCTTTACACTGTCATTTTGCCCCTGTCTACCTCATGCTGCTGTTGTGGCTGCTTTCCGGTTTTCCTACACACTTTTGGGCAAAGTGCGACTGTCTGACCCACGCTGCTGCTGTGGCTGCTTCCCCTGACCTTTCCCCACCCTTTTCATTTGGGCCCACTCTGTGGGGTTTTTCCCCGTTTCTTTTTCCCCCCCAAATTTTCATTGTCCACGTCTGACCCATGGGTGCTGCCCGTGGCTGTGCCGTGACCTCCACACGGGGTCATTGCCCCCTCTGTGGCCTTTCCTGTTCTTGCCACCCCAAATGTCATTGTGCCCCTGTCCCGACCTCATCTGCCCGGGGGGGCTGCTGCTGTACCTACACAAATGTCATTTTGCCACTGTCTGACCTCATGCTGCTGGGTTTTGGGGTGCTGCCGTGACCTACACACTGTTTTCATTGTCCCACTCTGTGGCCTATTCCTGTTTTTGCCACCTCCAGAATTTCCCTTGCCACTTCCTGACCTCAAAGCTGCTTTCTGTGGGGGCTGGGCCCTGACCACCACTGTCATTTTTGGCCACTCTCTGAAAATCATCTGCTGCTTTTCTGCTGCCTTGAAACCCACACACTTTCATTGCCCACTCTGTGGGGCCCATTCCTTTTTTTTGTTCCCCCCTCCAAATGTTCATTTTCCACTGTTGACCTCAAGCTGCTTTCTGTGGTGCTGCCCGTGAACTCCACCCTGGCATTGTGCCACTTTTCTGACCTCATGCTGCTGCTTTTGGGTTTCTTTTCCGTGACCCCCACACTGTGTCAAATTTTTCCACTGTCTTACCACAAAGCGGCTGTTTTTGGCTGCTGCCGGGGACCTCCACAGTGTCATTGTCCACTCTGTGGGGTTTTTCCGGGTTTTTTCCAAAGCCCCGAATGTCATTGTGGCCATTTTTTTACCTCATTTCTGTTTTTGGGGGTTCTGCCGTGACCAAAACCCTGGGTCATTGTGCCCCCTGTCCCGACCTTTATGCTGCCCCTGTTTGGGTGGGTGCCGTGACCTCCACACTGGGTCAATTTTCCCCACTCGGGGGGCCTATTTTTGTTTTTGGCCCCCCTCCAGAATGTCATTGTGCCAAAAGTCTTTACCCATGCTGCTGCGTGGCTGCTGCCCGTGACCTACATAAATGTCATTTTGCCAAGTCTGACCTCATGTTGCTGCTGTGGCGCTGCCCCTGACCTACCACCCGGGGGTTTTATTGTGGGCCCCTGTCTGACCTCAGCTGTGCGGGGGGCCCTTTCTGCCCTAAACCCAAAACACTGTCATTGTGCCACTGTCTGAAACCCCATGCTGCTGTTTTTGGCCTTTCTGCCGTGACCTCCAAAACCCGTGTCATAGGGGCCCCCTGTCGACCCCACGCTGCTGCGGGGGCTGCGCCGGGGAACCCCCACACTGTGGGTCATTGTCCCACTCTGTGGCCTATTCCTGTTTTTTGCCACCTCCAGAAAAGTCATTTTTGCCCCTTTTCCCACCCCATGCTGCTGCTGGGGGCTGCTGCCGGGACCTAACACTGTCATTTGGCCACTGTTTTGACCTCATTTCTGTGCTTTTGGCTGCTGCCGTGACCCACACCCGTGTCATTGTGGGCCCCGTTTTACCTCATGCTGCTGCTGTGGCTGCTGCCCCTGGGCCCCACACGTGTCATTGTGCCACTGTCTGACCCCATGCTGCTTTCTGGGGCTGCTGCCGTGACCTCCACACTGGGGTTTATTGTCCCCCCTCTGTGGGCCCATTTCCTTTTTTTTTTTTTCCTCCAGAATGGGCATTGTGCCACTGTCTGACCTCATTCTGCTGCCCGTTTCTGCTGCTGTGACCTACACCTCTAGGGGCATTGGCCCCTGTCTGACCCCATGCTGCGCTGTGGCTGCTGCCGGACCCAGACCACCGTGTCATTGTCCACTCTGTGGGGCCTATTCTTTTTTTGCCACCTCCCAAAAATGCCATTTTGTCACTGTCTGACCTCATGCTTCTGCTGGTGCTTGGGTGCCCTGACCTAGACACTTTGTCATTGGGGCCACTCTGTGGGCCCAAATTTTTGGTTTTTTGCCTCCTCCAGAATGTCCCTTGGGGCCCCCTCCTCTGACCTCATTTCTGCTGGCCCGCCGCCCCTTTACCTCCACACTCTGTCACCCGATGTTGCCACCCGAAACCCCCACTTTTTTTTTTTTCCCCGCTGTCCCTCGCATGGGCTTTTTTTCAGGCTTTCGTTCCCCCCTTTCCCTTTTTTTTGGGCAGTTTTTCCCTCTTAAGTGCCCCGGGAATTTTTTTAGGGGGTTTGCGATTTTTAAGAGCGGCGGCATCAGTGGGGTGTCATACTAAAACACCCCAAAATTGTATGAAGACCAAAAACCCAAACTCCCCTGCATATTTTAAACCATGGGACAACGTTTTTACACACCCTGCAGGCTCTGTTTCAGCCTTGAAATACTGTTTTTTTTAAAGTGATTCGTGCCGAAAAAAATTCGGGAAAGAAGTTATTTTTTTCCGGAGAAAAATTTGGCGAAGGGGGGAACGAAACGGGAAATTTCGGAAAATTCCCCATTTCCCAATTGTGTGCAAACAATTCTCTATTAAAACTTGACCCGTTTATAAAACAAATATTAAACCTTGGGGGGGGGGGGGTTCATAGCTTTTTCAAGGAAATTTCCTCGAGGATAGACCTTTTTTTCTGGGAAAATTCTGAAAAAAAGTAAGGGGCTTATAAAAGGGTCACCCCCCAAAAATTTTCTTTTATTTCCCCCGCCCCAAAGGCTCCGACCCAACTCCAACCCCCCCAACCCCCCAAAGCGGACCTCTGTCCGCCAAACCCCCGCTTTCAGGCCCCAATTTTGTCCCAAAATTTTACTTGCGAAAAAGGGGAAATTTTGCTGTATCCACAATGCGGAGCATGTGGGGGGGAAATTCTAGCATGTTGCCAAACATCAACAAGAGACAGTTGACGGGGGGGCCGAGCTGACGCGCAACGCGGCCGGGGGGAATGAAGCAGGGGGGCGAAGGGCGGAAGGGGGAGCTCAGACCTCAAGCATTCCTCAAGCAGGCAGCCCAGACCCGGGTAGCGCTTTAGAAATTCTGGACGACGAGGTTTCATGATGTGTGCCAGTCAAGGGATGTACTCAAGCCACCGAGGTCTTAAGGGCGGACAGCAATTTCGACCGTTACGTACACAACCTTGCCTGGCACAAGGTTCTTGTCACCCGTCCAGCGCTCGGCGTCTCGTTGTCGAAGAGCCGTCCACAGCTCCTGACCTGTGTGTGACGTCTCCAAGACAGATTATTATCACACGGCCTGGTTTCTCTGGGCAAGGTGATGCCACCAGAGGACCAAGGAGGGGAAAGAATCCCTACACCATCCTGCGGTTTTGAAGAGCGTGAGCGCCGAGCCAGAGAGTCACCGTTACCACCAGATGACCATCCACCAGCTCACCCAGTGAGTTGTCACTGAGATAAAGTGGCCTTGGCCGTGCTTACTAGTCCATGTGTCGGTGGTCAGATGGACTTTGCCAGACACAGATGCAGACTAGTGTTGAGCGATTATTATTGACAAAGTTGAAATCGGCACAGTTTTTATGGTGATCGGATTTTTTAGATCATGCGATAATTAGGGATAAAATCTGTGCATCATCTATTAAGATCGTGCCTTTTTCGACGCTTCCTGTATTATTTGCGGCCATGCAAATCAGATTAACAGAATTGACAGGTGAGGATTTTGTGTGCCACGGCATGACTGTGGGATGTGTATGGTTGCGATGGCTGGTAAAAATCACATGCCACGTTTACATAGAACAGCGTTTCCTGATCAGGCCTCAGTGTCTCCCAGCGTCTCAGAGCAGTAGGATGTCGCTCTGCTTGTGTCCCAAACAGCTCAGCGAAATTATTATATTTCTTCACAGAGAAACCTCTACTATTAGCGTGAATCCTTACAATTTAGTTTTAGATTAGAGATTGGAAGATGTATATAGTTAGGTTAGAGAAATTTTTAAAAGGAAGCATCAACCGCTGTAAAGTCACGGGGGGAGCGGAGGGGGGGGGGGGGGCCCCCACGGGCGAACACAAGAACAAGTTCTAAAAGAATACTGGATAAAGGTTCACCAAGAGATAGTGTAGACATTGCAATACTTATTATTAACGTTTTTCTATTGAAATATTTCCCTTGATATTGGGCAGCTGAACTTATAGGATACACCATCTTTTCTATGTAACTGCGGGTCTCTTGTAGGTCAAAACTCCACTTTTATTATCAGTATAACAATTCAGATAGGTGTTCATTTCAATTTTTTGCCCATTCCACTTGTTGATATATCCACCTTGTACTTACTTTAGAATCCATCAAGTCAGCCACAGTGATAGGTGCAAAAAAACCTTGTAAATATCCGAATACATTAGAGATACTTGATTTTTGAACTTTGGTGCACCTACAGCTTTGTTCATTGAGGCACGCTTGCACCTTAAATTTGAATAATGCAATTTTTTTAGTCACCACAGGTGAATGAATATGGTGCCAAAAAATACCCTTTATTGTTTATCCGAATACATTACACACATGTGTTTTTGGCACTTTGCCCAGTCCAGATTTGTGATAGAGCCACCTTTCAGTTAAATTTGAATCCATCAATTGTTGGTATTTTTACCACAGGTGAATTCATAGAGTGCCAAAAAATACCTTTTATTATCCGAAGTACATTTCAGATACCTGTTTTTTCACTTTGGCGCAGGCCAGCTTGTTGACTTGATAGATCTACTTTGCAGTTTATATTTGAATCTAGCAATTTGTTTTGATTGAGGGATTTGAGAAATAGCTGTGATTTGCCGTCATTTAATAAGGACTTTCCAAACTCTCCATACCTCTCAATATGTTATATTACTGAACAGGAGCGAAATTCAGGTGGTAAGCGAGCAAAAGAGGTGGGTACACATGGAGGTTAGATGTACGAGAGGTGCTCCTTCCAGTGCTGGCGACAACACGCATGCCATGGATCGTCAGTTGCAGGACCGACAGCCTGTCATCGCTGGGTCAGGGCCCTGTGAATCTAAGTAACGAACATCGTCGCTCAATCTGTCCTTCAGTGGTTAATGCGAACCTGCATCAAGCAGTCTTACTCCTCGTCCTCGCAGTCACGGCCACAAATGTCCGTCATCAGCATCATCAGCATCGTGTCCCAACATGAAGCAGCCCAAAATGTCAACTCTGACCACCACTGTGGATAATCCATTCTGAAGACCTCTTTGATGACAAAATGCGGTTGGGTCAGAAGGCATGTTAAAAGATCAAGAGGCCTAAAGGATGATTTTCTCGCTCTACTTCCCCAGTTACTGATGCAATCAGTAAGGAGGTGAAGGAAGCCGGTCAATCGGCAAAAATCCCGGGCGCTTCGTCAATGCCATTCAGTGGCCCCCTTGCTTTGAGCCCGCAGCATCTGAATGCAGAAAGTCAGGACGACGGAATTCACCTGTGTTGATGATGATGATGACGACATTGCGGATCAACATGGTCTTTTCAGCAGAATTTGCTTGCAAGCGCTTCATCACTGGCGAGGAGGAAGACGAAAGGAGTGTCAGGTACGGTTCCGCCTCAAAAAGGGAGAGGGCGGTCGCAGAAGTCCGCTGAGTATGATTCCTCCAGTCACGATCAGCGCAAACCCCGTTCCTCGCTTATCGCCGTCAAAAAGGTCCAGGACCTCTCAAGCCCTGGGCCTTCTTATGACAACGCCTCTGATTCACCCAGCGATGTCATATGCCGCCTTGCTGTAAACGCATAAGTAGAGGCAAGAACCTTATGTGGTTAACCACCACAAACATGTCTAGTCCACATGCAGCGAATGCTGAGTTGAAATGGAGGCAACACTTGGCCAAAAAAAGGCCAGACCGCGCCGGGCTCCCCAACCACTGTCACACCTCTGTCTCCGCCACCCTCCGCACCACCAAGCGTTCCTCAACTGCCCATGTTTGCTCAGAGTCATGATCAGGATCACCTCCGCTTCAGCCTCCACCGTCGCCCGAGTACCACCAGCAACACCAGAGAACTCCATCCCTACCCCTTCACCTTCCGCCAGTTTATGACCTGCAACGCCGTCAGCGCCATCCTAGCAGCCAGCCTACCTGTCTTCCAGATTTGGGAGCAGAAAACACTTTAACCCAAACCATCCCAAACCAAAAGCCTGAAGTCGGCATTGCCAGGCTTTTGGCTTTGGAAATGTTGCCTTTCCGTCTGGTGGACACAGATGGGTTCTGACACATCATGGCCCTTGCATGCCCCCAATACCAGATGCCGAGCAGGCATTTCTTTGCCAGAAAGTCGTCCTGCCCTGGCCATCCACATGTCATCTAAAATTTTAAGCGCGTTGTCTGCACTGTGTCCAATAAGTCTCTGACCACCGACACATGGACTAGTAAGCACGGCAAGCCGCTATATCTCTGTGACAGCTCACTGGGTGTGCTGGGTGGAATGTCCCTGGTGTGACGTAGCTCTCAGGCTCGGCGCACACTCTTGAAAACCACAGGTATGATGTGCAGGGTTCTTTACCCGAAGGTCCTCTGGTGGCATCACGTGCCCCAGAGAAACCAAGGCCATTTTGAAATTAATCTGTCTTGGAGACCGTCCCCACACAGGTCAGGAGCTGTGGAGCTCTCCGCAACGAGACGAGCCGCTGGGTGCCAAACCTTGGTGGCCAGGCAATGTTTGTGGGCGATAACGGTGAAATCTGCTGCAGCCCTTGAGATCGGTAGTCTGGAGCACATCCTCGCCTGCAACATGTCATGAACCTGTCGTCCAGAAATCTCTTAAGAGCTACCCGGGTCTGGACTGGCCTGCTGAGGAAGCTCCGAAGTCTCAGTTCGCACTTCCGCCGTTCGCGATCCCTGCTCGTCCCGCCTTGGCTGAGTTGGGTCAGCGTCAGCTCGGCCTCCCCGTCAACCGTTCTCAATGTTGATGTGCTCAACACACTGGAATTCCACCCTCCACAAGCTCCATCGATTGTGGCACAGCGCAATGCCATTACGCATACCGAATGACATATGGGCCTGAAAAGCAGCGGTGCGGACCTCGGGTGTTGACCACCGAGGAGTGGAGGCAGTGAAAGAGCTCTGCACCATCCTTGCCAAGTTTTGAAGAAGCCACCAAAATGTCAGTGCGGACATTTCCTTGTCAGCATTGAGCATTGTGGCGATCTAGTTCTGGAACAATCGTTGGACACTCCTGAAACAACAGGTCCCGCCAGCGACGGAGGAGGAAACGGACCACAGATGCGGACACGGAGCCCTTTCTCACCGCAAATCCACAAGGGGCCCCCCCCCCCGACAGTTTCACAATTCATCGTCTCATTACAGTGTTCGGGTCCAGAGCTAGTCAAGGTGGCGCATATGCTCTCAGGGTTCATCTCTCTGCAAGTCAGGGCTGTGTTGAACTGTGCCGGAAGGCAGTGAGGAGAGGAGAGGTATTCTAGACACCGATGTTACCGACGTTCCTCCCTTGGAAAGAGGTTGGCGCGAATTTGAGCGAAGGAGGAAGATGAGGAAGATCAGTTTGCTTATGCCCCTCGACCCAGAGGCTTGGAAATCAAGGCTCCCATCTCTCAATGAGGCTTGGATGCTCCATTTCCTCCATCATGATCCTCGCATTAAGGCCATCAAAATGAACAACAGTTACTGGTGCCACTCCTCCTGGATCCCCGGTACAAAACAAAAATCAGGCACTTTCCTTCCACCCACCCGAAAGTAGAGAGTAAAATGCAGGAAATGGAGACCTTCGTGGATTGAGTCAACTGGAGACATCTGTTGCGTCTGCTTCACGTTCCCAAATGTCATGGTGAACAAAAACATCGGCGACGTTGACAGCGAGTAGTTCCAAGTAGTCTGTACGGCAGCAGCAGGCAAGGTGGCAGAAGCCTAATGGGTGACCTCTGCACATCTTGTTTCCACCTCACCAACGCATGAACGCAGGGCACACATCCAACACACAGAGATCAGCTTAAGAACATGTGCACGACTAACTGCGTCTCAACACCGGATGTTTTTGTATTGTTCCGGACCCAATAGACCTTCTGGGTATCCAAAAGGACAAATGGCCCGAGCTGCTCGTCACGCCATAGAGGTGTTTGTCCTGACCATGCAGCCACGTCATATCTGGCGGACCTTCAGCACAGCTGGAGGAGTCATTACAGACAAACGCATCCGGCTTTCCTCAGTAATGTGGATCGTTTGACTTTCATCAAGATGAATCAGGCATGGATCTCTGATGATGTTGTGGCCCCAATTGCCGAGGTCACCGATTAGTTGCCGGTCTACTTCACATTCCTCTTCAAACAGAAATGGTCCTCTTGAAAAATGTTTTTTAAAATGATCATTTCTTACTGCAATTTTTATTCTCTTTTCCCAACAGTTCATTTTGCTGGTTTTGCTGTGAGGAGACTGTAAAAGACAGCAAGGTTTCATGACAACACCGTATTCCATTTACTCACTTTATCTTAAGAATTTTTCGCATTGTCAATGGTTTTGAGGTCATGTTGCTGTGAGATACAGCTATAATTATGGTCCTTTGGAACAGAAATGTGGCTTCTAAGTGGCATTTCTCCCTCACAATTTTTAATAGTGGCTGAGAAGTCATATTTATAATTTTTTGGGGTCATGTAGCTGTGAGATACAGCAATAAATCATGTCCTTTGGAACAGAAATGTGGCTTCCAAGTGGCATTTCTCCCTCACCATTTGTCACAGTGGCTGAGAAGTCATTTTTATAATTTTTTGGGTCATGCTGCTTTGAAATGCAGCAATACTACAGGTCCTATTATAAAAAAATGTTGTTTCTAACAGACATTTGTTCTTCACAATTGTCAAGAGTGGCTCAAGGGTGATGGTGCTGTCAGAAACAGGAATAGTAGGACACTGTTAATGGACACATATTGCAAAATGACTTGTTTTTGCAAGATCTTTAACATAGCTATCAATCCCTGTATTGAGACAACCCATTTAATACAATTAAAAAAAGAGAAACAAAGACATGGTGGGATTCCATCCTATTTTAAAAATGTGTTTTCTAGAATTAAACTACTAAAAAACTTGCATGTACAAAATAGCTGGTAAAAAAAATTCCTCTGAATTGTACAAGGGAGGTACAGGAAAACTTGACCAGATGTAGGTTATTCAGAGGACATGGAGTATGGAGCACGGACAGAGAACAAAGTACAGAGACAATTTCCTCCAGCACGTTGAGTAAAATAAGAAAAAGAATGCCAAGAAAAAGGGCACCTGGGTGGAACAGGAGCGTGGCCCAGGACAGGTATAGTAAATGTCCAGTGAAACTAAAATGGTGGTTCAAAGACTCCTTTTTGCGGCACTTTTGAATCTGGGGGTCATGCAGGTTTGGGGCTCATGCTGCGTTCCAGGACAGGGATATTCAATGTCCAGTTCAAGTACAATGATGGTTCAAATCATACTGCCTTCTGGCACTTTTCAATTTGTGGGTGATGCAGGTTTAAGGGTCAGGCTGTGGTACAAGACAGGGATAGTGAATGGTCTGTGACTTTTTTTCTGTGGCTTTTATAACCTAAGTGTTGTGCCTAAGATGTAGCAGGTATCCATTTGACTGTTGTGGATGTTAATTCCAGCTTCTCCAGCCCTGTTTGGGTGTAAGAATGAAGGTGTTGTTGCTCTCCCATAGACTTTAATGGTCATCGCTCATAATCGACTGCTCACTATCGACTATCTGGTCGATGATGGTCGACTATCGACCATCGGCCGATGTCGATGGCCAACGCAATCGCTCAACACTAATTGTAATAGATTGCTACATAATTCAGAATTCCATCACCTTTTCGATATAGGATCCCAGTTCCATCAGGAAAGCCTCGTGATGTATCCACAGCTGCTCCATCTTGCTTCTGTAGCTAAATGGGTTGGAGATATCTCCTTTACTATAGGAGGCTATTTCCATACGATTAAACTACCAGTAATCAGGAGGCAGATCTAAACATGTCCAGTCCGAAGTCCGCAGCTCTAATCTTAAATAGCTTTCCATATGAACGTATAATACAAACAGGAAGGCAAAGCCAATACAAGTTTAATAACAGGAGCTCCACCTAGTGGTCAAAACATTCCTCTACATTTATATCTCCATTGATAAATCTCGGGAGCAACAGATGGTAAAGCTGACGGCGAGACTCGCACGTCAGCATGCACTAAACCAAGAGCTTTTTTATATATTAAACAAACTTATAGATATTACATCTGATTTTTAAACTATAAGTGATTTTAAGTGTAAGAATGATTATTTTAAAGTTTGCATGTAAGGTTCCATCAGTAATGCTAAAACCTAAGATGCCACGTGTAGAAACACGTGCACATCTTGGCTGTTCTTTTGAAAAACGTATAAATAAGCTAAGTGTATTGTATGTGTATGGAACTGGATGAAGTGCCAGAAGCACGAAACATGTCTTCCAATAAAGCAACAATCTTTGAAATTAAGAGGTCCAGGGCTGATTCTTCTCTGTGGCAGTAGGAGGTTTACCGATGAATAGACCTCATGGACAGTTTTGATACTTTAGTCTCTGATATCAGATTGGCGCGACCAACGTGGTTAACTGGATGACTCTGGCTGCAAAGACACATTCGTTTCTGAACACCTGGACATCCACACAGATTGGAAAATGAAAAGACCCCCCAGCTTCAGCAGATAAGGTAAATTTATACCTTACTTTTTGCTTCAAAGTGCTTGATGATTCCAAGTTTGGGTGAGATGTTTCTGATAAAGAGGTTCATTAATCATTAATTATATTATGAGAGCAGCAGATCTCCTTTGGCATGAGGACCTCAGGAAAATGCTTTTTTGTGTTGTTGATGTGCTGAACAACTGAACAGAATTGAACAGAAATGTGATAGAGAAAGAAGCAGTTTTGTTGTGAAGAGAGTTTGTATTAGTGCAAGGTGAAAAGCGACCCCTAGTGGTTTTACAGTGCAGTTTGGTGGTTGTATCGTGGGGGTTCAAGAGAAAGTGAAAAGAGAGACCGCTAGTGGTGAATTGGTGAACTGCAGTTTTTATGAAGAGTTGATTTTGTGGTAATGTAAAGGTAATCCCATTGTTGATCTCACACCCTCGTCAGTTTGGACCAAAATTTATTACTAACTTAAAGCACACAGTGTGTCATGGGAAAACATTCTATGAATCACATGGATAAGTAAAAGCATCAGAGAGTTATTCCCACATAAAGTGATACATGTCCATTTTAAAAAATGAGGCTCTGTCAGGAGGGTGAAAACTGGCTGCGGTGGTGATGAGGTTAAAACAGATTCTAGGGCTTCAGAAATAACCAACGTGCTAATAAATTCACAAATTGCCGGTCCAGAGCAAAAAAGGAAAAGAGCACAACACACAAAACATGGGAGATATTACCTAATGTCCGGCCACTGGCGCTCTAACTCCACGTTATACTAGATCACAAAAACAAACTAATTTGGGAGCATCCACAAAAATAATGTCTACAGAGCTTAGATGCTAATAATAGGGATAAGAGGGGACAGAGGGAGAAAAAGTAATAGGTAGGACAAGAGCAATATTCCCCTAATCAGTAAAGGCAAACAGTCTAAAAATATATTCTCATTACACCTTAAGGACCAGACATAGCACCAATAGTAATAAGGGGAATGTCAGGAAAAGCCCGCACCCACTCAAGGGTCGACGGCCTGGCTTGGGGTTGCACTCGCCCTAGAGGTGCACAAGGACAGCCGGACACGGTTTCATAGTTAACCCCTGTCCCCACGGGCACAGGACCACCCAGGGAGTGCGAGGGGATACCCCATTTCCCACAACCCTGAACGCGAGAGAGATTGTTTACCCGCCTGGTGAACCAAAACTTGCCAGACCAGTAGATTCACCAGTTCCTGTTGAAAAAAACCCAGGTTAGGGACTTACTAAACCCTGGAACCACCCCAGGTAGCGATATATTAAAAAACAAGAAAAAGGGGCAGTAGTCGTGATAAAGACAATAGACCCACTAGAATTAAAGTTTATAGATTTAATTCGCCTTGGGGGGGAGCCTAGCAAGCAATAATAATAGGGAAATACTATATAGATATTGGCAGTGGTCAAACACAGATATGGTTACAAAGAGGCCGCAATGTTTTTTTTTCTTTTTAAAAACCCTTTTTCCGAATTTGCCGTACTCATACGGGGAATTCGGGGAGGGGTTCCCGCCCCCAATTTCCCTATGAGTAACAAGGGATCTTGGCGCTCACAAGCGGAGCGCGAAGATCGCGGCATGGAAACCGGGGGTTATTACCGCTGGCATCATGCCGCCCTCCCCCAAAAGGGCCCGGGGGAATTGGGATTTTTGGGGGCCCCTGCCTTTTTGGGCCCCGATTTCCGGGCGCCCCGGGGGGAAAAATTTGGTGGGGGGATCCATTACAGAACGTTTCGTTAATGAATTCCCCCTGGGGAAAAGGTGTAAAAAGGTGAAAAGTAAAAAAAAAAAAGGGAAAAAAAAAAAGCAAGCCCCAAAAAAAAAAAAAAAAACCCGTACATCGCCCCTTTTTCCCCTTTTTAAAGCCAAAGCCCCCCAAAAAAATCAAAAATAAAAAATACCATATTTGGGTATGCCGGTGCTAGCCGACCCCCCTATAAAACTGTCATGTTAATTAACCCGTACGGGGGAACGCCCAAAAAAAACCCCCCAAAAAAAAAGTCACAGAATTGCAATTTTTGTTAAATCCCGCAGACATAAAATGGGAGTAAAAAAAAAATTATCAAAATCAAAGTGATGCCAATTAAAAGTCCGTTCATCCCGCAAAAAAAAAGTCCACAAGTTGTATACGAAAAAAATTTTAAAAAGTTCTGGTATTAGAAGATAGCGATGTAAAAATTGTTTTACACAATAAAAACACTTTTTTTTCAAAACTTTCATAAATTGGGTATCACCGTAATCGTCTCAACCACAGAGAAAACTAATTGTTACGGGTACTGCAGGTGAACGCTATTAAAATAAAAAAAAAAAAAACACTGCTAGGATTGCAGTATTTTCTTCACCCTGCCTTCCAAAAAACGGATT
>JAODAL010052481.1:0-25945 GCA_025379985.1 Phyllomedusa bahiana
CCCAAAATTTCCTTGACGGTAAAAAAAATTGGTAGAGTCAGCTAACGGGTGGGGGGGACCACCGACCAAAAAAAAGGGTTTTATGGACAAACCTTTTTTAAACAGGGAGTTTTTCAAAGGGGATGCTCTTTTTTTGGTGGGAGCCGGAGTTTTGTGGGGCCCCGGATTGATGTGCCTCAGGACTTAAAAGGGGGCCAAAAAAAAGGGGAAAACCCAGCTTGTAGCTGGGATTTTAAAAAGAGACCTACCGGGGCGGGGACAGCCATACCTTTTCCCCCGGAACAAAGGAAGGGGGGGGGGCTTCTTTTTTTGTCCGCTTGGGCCTTTTCTTTTGGGCCCGAGGCCGAAGCAGAAAATTGGGGCGCGTCCCCCTTTCCAAACGGCAGATGGGTCGGGGGCCCGGAATTATCCCCCCCAGCAGGGACATCGGAGGGGGCAGGGGGGCAGCAGAAGGGTGGGGGGGTTCCGACCAAAGAGGGATGAAAAAAGGGGGGAAATGCCCCAGCAGAATCCAGGGAAAATTAAAACAAAAACTCCGCCCAAAGGAAACAAAACGGTTTCAATTATCTTGTCTAGCAGATGTGAAGTGGCGGAGATAGGTCCCCAAAGGACTTGATTCCCCCTCTCCACCCCCCAATTGGATTGGGGGTTTGGTACCGAAAAAAAAAGTCCAGTTCCCCCTTGTATTAGGAAAAAAAAGGCCTCGCCAAAATCTCAAAAGGAATTGAACCCCCCCCGGTCCAAAACAAATATGCAAGGGAATCCATGCAGTCGGAAGAAAATTTTTAAAAAAGAGGTTTGGGGGGCTGAGGCGCAGAAGGAAGGAAAGGAAAGGGGGAAATGAAGTGTGCCATTTTAAAAAAAAAGGGTTCAGTGTTCACCCGGGATAACCGTTTTTTACCCCCGAGGGGGTAGGTCGGTTTTGAAGCCCATAGCAATATTGGCCCCCAAAGGGCTGCTAGGTTAAAGAGGTTGAAGTTGCCCTGCAGGTTTGAGTCGAGGTGGGGGTTTTTTGGGGGCACAAGTGGTACAGGCCTCCCAGAACTCCTTCACATAATTGGCAAAAACCAAGGCAAACCGTAAAACCCGGGGTTAATAAAGGGAACGGACCCCCCCTTCCCCCGGGGTGTAAAAGCTATGCAAAGAGCAAGGGCCCCATTGAAGCCCCCTTTAAAACCGGGAAAGGGGCAGGGCGCCAAGTCTTCCCCGGGGGGGTTTATCCTTTGGAGATTAATGGGAGCCACAGATACCAGATGTTTGGAGGTACATATCCATGGGGCGGCCTTTTTCTTAAAAATTAAAATTTCGGAGGAAACGATAAAGGGCATGGTTTTTGACGTTCTTTTCTGTCAGTCGGAAAGGGGTTTAAACATATTTAAACCCGGGGCAAAGAACGGCCACCTTGCTTGGCGGGGTTTTTTTAGCCCTTGCGTTTGTCGGGAGGTAGAGGAAAATTTTTGTGGTCAGTAAAATATTCACGGAAAACGGGGCACCCCCCCGGAGGGGGGCGCCCTTTTCCAGAGCAAGCTTAATGGCCAAAAGTTCTCAATTTCCCCCTGTTTTTAGTTTTTTTTCCGCCCGGGGAAAAAGGGCCCCTTTGGGAAAAAAAACCCACCCGGTCCCCGGGCTTGCCCCTTGGGGCCCCCTTTTTTGGGTTTAGATCCGCCCCCGCCCCTATGGAAGAGGGGTTTATCTTCTAAAAAGGGAAAGGGTTTTTCGGCATTAAACCCGGGGTAAAAACAGGTTTTGAAGGCGAATGTGCCTTTGGGGCCGGTTTTGGCCCCAAAATTTCGGGTTGGCATTTTTTTGGTGAGAGCCCAAAAAAAGTGCTACCAAAATCGAGAAAAGTGGAAAAAACTGGGCCGGTAGAAAAATTGGGGGAACCCAAGAAGCGTTGAATGGCCCCAAGGCCCTTTGGGGCGTGGCCCCCGGGGGACGGCGGGGAGTTTGGTGGGGGCCATCTGCAGACCCCCTTTTCCCAGATTAAATACCGGGGGAAAGGGGGAAAGGGTGGTTGGGGGGAAAAAGGCACTTTTTCCAGTTTGGCGTAGGATTTGGTTTTCCTAAGGGGGGGCGTTTCAGGACCTGGGCACCATTTGGGGGACGGGTTTTGTGACCCTTTTAAACCCATAGTGACCCCCTGTGAGCCCATAGCGACCCCATGTTTTGATATCCCCGACCCATTGAGGGCCCTTTTGAAACCCCTTTTGAGCCCATAGCGACCCCAAAGGGGAAAAACCCCTTGGGAACCCCATGGTTTAGCCCATTGCAACTCATGGTTTAGCCCCCAACGACCAATTTTTAGCCCATAAAACCCAAAGGGAGCCCAAGCGACCCCATGGAGGGCCCCAAAACAAAGCATCTGAATTTATAGCAACCCCTGTGAGCCCCTAGCGAACCCCTCTGAGCTCATAGCCTTCCAATTTTAGCCCATAACAACTCATGTGAGCCCATTGCAACCTTAGAGCCCACCAAAACAACCCATCTGACCTTTGCAACTGATTTGACCCTTTGCAACCAGTGGCCCCCTTGGGAACCCACGGAGCCCCTACAACCCTTGTGAGCCCAAAAGGGAACCCCCTGTAGTCCCTAGCAACCCATGGGGGCCCCATCGCAACCCATTTGAGCTCATAGCAAACCCTGGAGCTCATAGCAAATTTTTTTTGAACCCAAAAAAAACCCCAATTTTAGCCCATAGGACCCTTTTTAGCCCCTATCGACCCATATGAGCTCATAGCAACCCATGTGAGCCCATAACTAACCAGCTGAGCCCATAGCAAATCATGTGAGCCCATAACAACCCATCTGAGCCCCTACAACCCAAACGGCCCATAAACAAACCCCCTCTCAGGGCCCCTAAAACCCCTTTTTGAGCCCCTTGAAAGCCATCTGAGCCCATAGCAACCCCCGTGAGCCCCTAGAAAACCAACTGAGCCCTATACAAACCCATCTGTTTCCCGCTATTTTTTTATATAAATTTTTTGCGGCCACAAACACTGGGGTCCGTTTTCCTTTTTCAATATTGTTAAAAAATGAACACCGTAACGTTTACTTTTTTGGAAACTTAAAAAAGGCCGCATTTTCCCCCATCCTCAAAACCCCTTAGAATTAAACGTTTTATTTGACAGATTGGGAAAAAAAGACACTAAGGCAATTTCACATTGCACCGTCCACCCCGTTGGAGGGCAATGACAAAGTTTTAAAACAATCCTTTTTTCCCTTCCCCCCATCCGTTCCAAAACAACCCCTTGTGCACCCGATCGACATGAACGCAATAAGGCCCCAGGGGCAAACTGCATGTTACCATCCCTTAAAACAAAAGTAAAAGGTTAACGTTTTAAAATTTAAAACCCTATTCCAATGTGCAGACATTTGACATCCGTCTTTTTTTTAATTTTTTTTTTTTAAAAATTTTCTGTCACCAGTTTTTTTCTCGCAATTTGATTGGGTAGATTGGTTTTTATTTTTTGACGGGGAAACGTTTTAAAAACATTGGGCCAAAAAAAACACTAAAGGGCCCTTTTTTCCCCTTGACATACATTGTAAAAAAAGTTTTGCTTAAAAGGGGAAATTTTTTAAAAACCCGGGAAAAGCGCCGCCCCACCCATCCAAGTCCCCCCCCATTTAAAAAACGCATATTTGACAAAAAGGTAAAACCGACACTATCCCCAAAGAAAATTGCAAACCCTTCCCCCCTAAGGTGATAAGAGATTAAAAAATTCCGTATTTTTCCTCCGTTTAAAAAAGGGTCCATCATCCGTTCAAAAAAACGCAGCCCCAAAGGGGGACACAAATGCCCGGGAAAAAAATTCAATCGTCCCCTAATTTGGGCCATATTGTCATATTCCCCGCTATCCCCCGGGTGCAGCAGCCCTTTTTTTCCCTAAAAACTGTTTTCAGTAGTTTTAAATTTCCCGTAGAGTGAGAAAGGGGGCAGGGATCGTCATAAAAAGCACTGTGGGTACAGAATTTCCCCAAACTTTTGAAGAACCAAAAGCCTAAGCCCCCCCTGTTTAGCAGGGGTTATAGGGTGCACGCCACAGAAAAAAGGCGCAGGCAGAGCTTTTCCCTTTTTTTATAAAAATTTTTTCCGTTGATCTTTTTAAAATTTTGGCCCCAAAAAAATTTTTAAGTTTATTTAATACAAAAGAAAATCAAACTCCCCGGGTGAAAAAATAGGGCTGTGGCCCGGGTTTTACAGCGTGAATGATATTGCAGCTGTCTATTCCCCGCTGAGCCTGTTTGAGGGGCACAAGGTGGATTTATTATAAACAGCAAGAAGGGTACAGAGCTCTAAAGGGTTAAAGTTTTTCAGTAAGAAAAAATTTAAACCAAATTTCCCGGGTGCTGACAAAGGGAAAAGGCCCGGAAGTGACATCACTTCGGCTACTGCTAGGCAGTTTGAGTGGTCAGTTTTTTAAATGAAACCTTTTTGTGCAAAACAAGGGGGGATAAGAACTGCTCAACTCTGAAAAGGGAAAACAAAATCATAACAAAAAAAGTAATTGGTATTTGGGCTTTAAATTTAAAAATTTCCCCACAAGTTTTTAAATTCCCTTTATTTGGGGGTGAGAGCCCTTTTTGTTCCCTTTTTTTTGTTGTATTATCATTTTGGGGAAAATGGGGCGGGCCCAAAATCAATTTAGCTTCAAAAAAGTTCCCGAAATGGGAAAAAGAATTTTTTGAACAAAAAATTTTAAGGGGGAAAAAAAAAGAATTTTTTCTGATCTGCTCCAAAAAAAGGGTGAGTGTCCTCTGTGTGCTCCCTTGGGCTATCTTTAAGGGGCCTTTTATACGGGCAGCAGTGTGAGTTGCTGGCTGTTCCGTCCTCATGATGTTGGCTGGTGCAACCTCCTCAGACAAACTGGCTCCTCTGAGTTCCCCCAGAATCACCATGTTGAGCTGAGGAAGGTGCAGACACTGGCCCATATAGCATAGGGGGAGCAGAACTCCCAAACCCAGGTGATCCAACAGCCCAAGCTTCTGATGGTGGCAGGGATTACAGGTGCGCGCCACAGCAGCCAGCGTAACAACAAAAAGACCGGGGCCGGACATGGGGGCGCAGCCCTAATGGGAGGCCCCACATGACCCGGCGCGCCGGCCGTTCCCGTCAGGTTAGGAGGGGGCGGATCGCGCCCCCGCGGTTTTTAAAGGCGGAGCCGGAGTATATAGCGGGAACCCCGGGGCCCGCGCGGAACAGTCGCGCGGTCACCCAGAGAACAAGCAGTGAGTGCTTGTTGAGGGCGCGCGGGTTTCCCCTGACACAAAATTTGGGTTTATAAGGGGGGGGGCATTGGGCATCGAGGAGCTTCGGGGCGCAGCTCAGGATTTGCAGCGGACGAGCGGGGCCCCGTTTAAAGCGGGGAGGGGCAGTGGGGGGCCACTTTGGGGGGGGGTTTGCGGCCCCTTGAGGCCTCTATCCCCAGGTGGGGGGGTCCCGGGCCCCGGTGGGCATGCTGGGCGCAGGACCCGCCCTCCTGAGGGGTTGACCCCCTAGGTGCCCCCCACTCCCCCTTTCCCCCGCCGGGGGAACCCCCCTGGGGGGGCCCCTCCGGGGCCCAGGCCGCGCATAAATCGGGGGGTTTTTTGGGGGGGGGCGGGGGCCCGGGCCCCGGGGGGGAATCCCCCGGCGGGGGCCCAGCGAAGCGCAGTAGGCGCCCAGCCCAGTCCAGGGGTGGCCCGGGGCCTGGGGGCTCCAGTCTTCAGGGTTTCCCCAGAAAGCGGGGGGTTTCCCCCTGGCGATTTTCCTTTCGGGGCCCCCCAAAGGGAGCGAAGCGTGGGGAAAGACCCGGGAGGATTTTTCGTGCTGGGGCCCCGGGCCCTTTTTCGGGGGAGGGGATCGGGGAGGGCCGGGCCCCCTGGGGGGACTGGTGCCGGAGGAGCGCTCAGTGGGGAAAAAAAGGGGGGCCCCCTCCCCGGGGGATTCGGGTGACTCGTGGGGCGTTCAAAATTTCCATGCCCGTCCCAGGATCGACCCCCGGTTTTGGACTTGAGATAATAAAGTGGTGACGGTGGTTAAATGGAGAAAAAGGAGAGGGCTTTTTGGGTTTCGGCAGCGCGGCGGCGGGATCACAGTCCCATGCAGCCTGGGGGATTCCACGTTTTTTGTCTTTTCTTGTCTCCGCCGGGGCGGGCGCCGCAAGCCTTGGCGTCGGTTTTAAAGCCCCGTCGGGGAAGGGGGGCCCCTGGGGTTGGCGGGACGGCAGTAGCCCCTAAAGGGAATTTTTACCCGGGGTTTTTTTCCGGGGTTTCGGGAGGTGCGGGGGGGCTTGGGGTACCCCCGGGAAGCTTTTCCCTTCTCCAATGGGATTGGGGATTTGGGTAGGGGAGTCGGGGCGCAAAGGGTGGGGCGGGGTTTTACCTTTATCAGTTAAAAACGGAGCAGGAAAAGGGTTTGGATAGTGGTACGTTTAGATGATGGGTCAGGGTGTTTTTGTACTCGGGTTTTTGGGGGTCCACGGGGGGCTCATCAAAAAAAAAGGAGGAAAAAGGAAAAAATCGGGCAGGACGAGACCCGAGTTTTTTTTTCATTTTTACCTCTGGAAAAATTTAACCTAGCGAAAGGGAAAAGAAAACGAGGGGTAAGAAAGAGGAGGAGGAAAAAGCGGAGGGGGCCCGGTTTTATCCCGCAGACTTTCCCAAAAATTGGAGCCCCCCTTTTTTGGCCATGAAATTTTGGCGAAAAACCCCGGGAACATTTTTCCCGGGCCCTCTTTTTTTTTTATTTAAAATTAAATTTGGGGGAAACCCCCAAGGGGTTTGGGGGGGCCCCAGGCTTGGCTCCGTTATGACGAACAATTTCGTCAGGGGAAAGGGCGGTTAGGCCCCTTTCCGATGGGACCAAAAGGACATCGGGTTTTTGGCTGGGGGTTTAAAACCCCCCGGGACACGAAAGGGCCAACCCTTTCAGGAGGGCCCTGGGGGGCCCTGGGCAGCAGGGGGTACGGGGTTCTTTTTGGGCCCTTTTTTCCCAAAGGGGGTTTTAAGGTGGGTGGTCTCCCGGGGAAAATTCAACAGAACCAATGTGGGTTCGGGGAAAAATTTTCCTTTTTAAAAGCACGTCTTTGCAATCTCACGCCGCTTTCCCCATGGGGGGCGTCTCGTTGTTTCCCCAAAAGGGGGAAAAAAAGGGGGGGCCCAGGTTTTTCAACAGGGGGGTAAACCAGTGAGTCGGGGCCGCGAGGGAAAACCGAAACCTAAATAATACCCGAACGGGGGGCCCGGGCGGAGTTTTTAAGGGGAGGTTTTGGCGGGGGTTTTTCGATCCATCGCCCGCCCATGGGGTTTTCCCCCCTTTTAAAAACAAAAAATTTTTCGGTCGCCGGGGGTGGTAGGGGAAAATTTTGGCAAAGGAGGTCCAATGGGAGGGAAGGGGCCGGGCCCCTTTTTTGCTTCTTTCCCCAGCCCCCCGGAAAATTGGGGGGTGCCCCCCTCTGGGGGGGGTTTCCCAAAAAAAAACCCAAAACAAATTCGGGTTTTAATTTTCATCACCAAATCCTTCCCAAAATTTTTACCCGGCCCAAGGGATGGCTTTGACCCGGGAACTATTTTCCGGGTTTTAACATCATTCAAACCCGGGGCCTTATGGTGGCTGGGGGTATCCCGGACAGAGGGCTCTCATGGAAAAAAAACGGATATTAAATCCGCATTTTGTTTTTTCCCGGGTGCATCCTGAAAGTCCCGGTTTTGTTGGGATGTTTTTGGGGAAAGGGCCCTTTTTTTGTCGATCGGTGTTTACCAATGGGTTGTTCATCCCCTTTTGTTTTTTTAATTTAAAAGAAAATTCATTTTCCTTTCGGGAAGGGGGTTGGGGCGGGATGTGTGGGGTTTAAATCATCCGTCACCCCATTTTTTGGATGGATTTTTTGGGGAAAAGGGGCCCAGCGGACTCAGAAGTATGGGGGTCGCTTTTTGGCATAAAAGGGCCAAGGGTTTAGGGGGGCCCTTTTTGGGGGTTCCCCGTTAGCTCCTGAAAAAACTGGGGGCCCCGACCCCAAAAATTAATTTTTGGGGGAATTCAATTGGTTGGGTTTTTAAAATGGAAGGGTCCCTTCCGGGGGACAAGTTAGGGGGGATATGAAAGGGGAGATTGGCCAGGTTGTTGCCCTGCATAAAAGGTTACTTTGGGGGATTTTGCAGCCCCCTTTTGGGGAAAATTTTAATTTTGTTTGTAGGATAGGGGCCAATGGGCGGGGTTTTTCCCAAAGCAGGGGACAAGCGATGGGGGGGTTCGGGCCCCCGCATCATTTCTTGGGTTTGTCGGCAGGTTTTAAGGGAGGACCTGAGGGTCGGGGATTTAAATTTTTAAGGATTATAAGGAAGGGTTCGATCTTTTTGGATATGGGGTTAAAAAGGGCGGCATCAAATGTTTACAGATCCCGCAGGAAGCGTGGGAATCGGACCCATATTTTTTCAAGGGAAGGGTGCGAGGGCCTTTGGGCCCCCGGAGGGGGGGTGGAATCGGGGTTGGTTTAAAAACTAGCTTATTAAAAGTTGTTTCCCGAAAAGTTTTCAAAGCGTGCCCCGAGAATCTGGGTTCAACTTTCCCGTAAAACAAAAGAAAATTTCCCCCGTTTTACCAATTGGGTGACAACCTGGGGGTTAAGGTTAAAAAGGAAAATTATCCTCACTTAGGCTCTTCCCCCCGGGGTTTTTTTTTTTGGCTTCCCTCCCGACATTTTGGGTTTTTAAGGTGCCGGGGTTTTGAATTGGGGTGGGGCAAGGGCAGGGAAAACCGGGGGGTACAGAATGATTTAGCTGACGCTCAATCTCGTTTAAAAGCGGAATCGTTTTCGGGGCTGGCCCCGGGAAAGGCAGGGGCGGAAGGTTGGTGTGCCCAAGGAGCAAAGGCCCTTGGGTTTCAGTTCCGCGCCCCAACTTTTTCAGGCCATCGTTGGGGGCCCTTAGGGGGCCCTTGAAAATCTTTACGCAGCGCCCATGGAGGTTGTGGGGGGAGGGGGTTGGGGGGGGTTGGGGGGCCGTTGCCCTTCGGATGGGAGAAGGGGCGGCTTTTCTCACGCTTTAATTTTCACATGCGGCTAATTGGGGTTTGGGTGGGTCCTCGAAGTGCCCGGGTTAAATTTCGGGTTTGGGTTTTTCAATTTTTAAGCCCCGGGGGCATGAGGGGACGAACCCAAAAATTTTTTGGTGTTTTACAAGCTTTTAAGGGGTTTAGGGGCGCGACGGTGGGGAATAGGCGTAGCCCGGTATTTAATTCCGCTGCGGAGGGGCTGGGGGAAAAAATTGGGGAAGAGGTATGCGTTTGGGAATTCCGGGGTTGTTTTTTTTTTCCCGTCTTGCATTTTCATTGGCCTTTTTTGGCCTTTAAAAAATTGGGGATTTGGTTACCCCCCGAGTAGGAGGGGTGGCAGGGGATTAAGGCGCGAAGATCTGCACCCCGGGAGGGTAGCCCTCGTAATTCACAAACAAAAAATCGAATACGGATCACGGGAAAGGGGGAAAACCCTTTGCGAGGGGGAAGGGGTTTCGGAGGTTTCCTATGTGCCCATTCGGTGTTTTACGGGGTACCGACGCCCATTACAAATGGGGAGGGGGGCCCTTTTGTTGCCCCATGCAATGGGAAATTTCTTTTCCCGATTTCTTCCTCAGGGGTTTTTTTCGTCGCTTTCCCTTGAGGAAAATTTGGATTGGATCCAACCTTTTGTCGCCACAATCCTTCAGGATGGGTGCGCCATGGAGGGGGGAAAGGTTTGGGGAAGGGGTAAAAAGAATATGAAAAGGGGGATCCGTTCGGAAAATAAATTATATATTCGCCCGCACGGGTTTTCGGGGCCTTTGAAAAAAAAGGGAAATGGGACCCCCGGGCCCGGGTGAAAACATTTTCCCGGTGTTTTTGTTTTTTTTTTGTTTTTTTTTCCCCCTTTAAAGGGGGGTCGTTTAAATTTGGATTTTTTCGCCACTCTTTTGGTGCACGGGGGAGCGGAGTGGCTTTTGTTTGGGGGCGAGGGGCCGGCAATTTGGGCACCCCGGAAGAGGGGGCGTTTATTTTGGGTGGTTTGGGGAAAACGAGGACTTTGATGCAGTCAGGTTCCCCCCGGAGTTTCAGCTATTCTTTCCCCTGGGGGGGGCCCCCCGTTTAAGGTTTTTTTTCCCCATTTGGGGTAATGATTTGGGGGTTTGGGGCCCCCTTAGGGGGGTTTTATTAGGGGCTTTCCCATACACTTCCTCAGGGTGTGGTCCCTATACCCGGGGAGGTTATATTTGGGCCCGGGCCCTTGTGCCGCAGCTAGCGTTGGGAAAGGCATGCGGATTCGGGGGGGGATTAATAGGCAGAATTTTAAAAGGGGAACAAGCGGTTTGGGATCCTTTGTTTCTAGGAAAATTTTGGGGGTTTTTGTGGGTTCCGTCATAGGGGGTTGGGAACCGGGGGTTTGGGGGAGTTTTGGGGAGAGAAAAAGGGGGCACCGAACCCCCCCGGGTTCGATCAGTGTCTTTTTGGGACAAACGTGAGGGCTTGGAAAAGGGCCTTGGGCTGTGGGGGGGTTCAGGGTCATGAGGATTTATGTCCCCTAGCTGGGGGCCCGGGGGGGGTCCTTTGGGGGTCGGGGGAAAATTGTTGGGGGGGTAGGGTCAAACTTGGCTCCCAGTGCCGGGGGGACAGGGCTGGCGAAGGTTTTGGGGTCCACAGGGCAAACGTCCTTTTGGGGGCCCGGTTTTTCTTACGGTTAGCCCCCCTAGGGTTTGGGTTTTTTGGGGGCCCTGAAGCGGGGTTACGGGGGGGTAAAAAAAAAAGGAAAGTCCCCCAACTCTGATCCCATTGGTTTTTTCGTTGCTCCAAAGGGCCTCAGCCCCAATTTTGGGTTTTTGGTTTTGGGGCAAATGGGTAATTTGGCTATACCCCAATTTTTAGCAATATGTTTTGTTTTGGTGGGATGTTAAAATAAAACGGGTGGCGTGGGTCCAAATTTTTTTCCAACCCAGGTCTCGGTGTCTCCCTTTGGGAAAGGGGTCTGGGGGGTGAGAGATTGGGCATCGGGAGCAAAAGGGGAGGCATTGGCCCTTTGGGGCATGTATTTTACCAAAAAAACCCAAATATTGGTTTTTTTCATTTTCTATTGCATTATCTTTCCCCGGAAATGGTGTAAAATTGGGAAACCCAAAGTGAATGTCTCCCAAAAATCCCTGGAAAAGGGGAGAGAAAAAAAAAAACCCCTTCTCCTAAAAGGGGACTATGCGGGGTCCTCCTGACTACTTGGGGGGCACCGGCCCAACAAGGGACACGACAGGGGGGCCCCGGGCCCCCAAAGATGGCCGGTTTAGTCACAGAGGGGGCCCCAAACACGCCAGGCCTCGCCAATGAACTTTCTTTAGGGGGCCTCCTTTGAACCGGGGACTTTTCTTCCATGGGGGGATTTTACAGGGGGCCCAGAGCCCCGGCCCCCGCCGCATCCGGCCGACATTAGGGCCAAACGACCAACCCGCAACAAGAGGACCTGGAAAACCAGGGGGGGCACCCCCCTGTAGGGGGAAACCCCGGAGGGGGACATACAGTTGATGCTTGGCCAGAGGGCAGGTTGGGGTGGCACGGGGAAGGGCTCTGGCCCCTGGTGTGCCGGGGTAATTTAAACTGCACCGGGAGGGGAAATCCCCCCTAAGAAAAGAGGGGATAGCAACAGGGGGGACAGGCAAAAGGCTTCCCCTTAACAAAGCCTATTCACGGGGGGCCTATAACAATTTTAAAAAGGCGGGGGCCCCTTTTTTTATTTTAATTTGAGGGGGCCAAAATCTATTTTTTGGAAGGGGGGAATTTCTACTGAACGGGGGGGAACCTTTTTTTTGGCAGGGGGCCCATTTCACTGTTAAGGCAGGGGGGGCCTTTACTCGAAAAAAAGGGGGGGCAAAAATTTTTTTTGGCAGGGGGAATCTATGTTACGGGGGGGCTTTTCCCTTTTTTTAACAGGGGGGCATATCTATGATTTGGGGGGGGGCCTACTGAACAGGGGGCAACCTACGGGTAAAAGGGGGGCTATTTCCAAGTTATTGGGGGGGGGGGGGCTTTACTTTTTTATGGGGGGGTTACTCTGTTTTTAAAGGGAAATTACGGGGTTTTTATTGGGGGGGGGCTTTTTTTTTTTAAGTGGGGGGTTTTTTTTTTTTGGAAGGGGGGCAACCCCAAAAAGTGGGGGGGCCATAATTTTTGGGCGGGGGGGCCCCGCTACCTTTTTATCATTTTCCTTTAACTTTCTATTACCGCGGGGGGGACTAAACCCTACCCATATTTTCCTTTTTCGGGGGGGACAAATAACCTTCCCTTGTGCTGGGGGCCCTAAACCTCCTTTTAATACCTAGGGGGGGTTTTGAAATTTCCGGGGGGTAAAACCTGCCCCTTTTTACCTGCTGGGGGATCCAAAAACCTGCCATATACAGTAGCTGCTGGGGATCCAAAACCTCCCCTTTATGCTGCTGGGGGTCCAAAACCCTGTTTTTCCCTCTTGGGGATCCAAAACTCCATATAGCTGCTGGGGGTCCAAAAACCTCCCCCAATACTGTGGGGGAACCAAAACCCTGCCATATAGCTGTGGGGTCCATCCCCTCCAAATTTACCTGTGGGTACCCATAATGTAACGGTGGGTGTGGATCCTCGGACCCCCGCAAGCGTGAAGCAAACCCGCCGGGAAGGAATTCAAGTAGCCCCGGTATTCACCAGGACCCGCCGCAAAGCGGGATGACTTGTCGGCGGAGGTACCGGTCGTCTCCCTACAGCTTGCTTGCTGGCACCGAGGGAACGAGGTAAGAGTCTAGTCAGTAAACGTAGTCGTGGGCAGGCAGAACTCAGGGCAGGCGGCAAGGTTTCGGTGGGTAGACAGCGGAAGGTCGGCGGGCGGGGGGGGTTTCGGAGTCGAGAACGGCAAGGGGTCGGGGTACACGGAAAAGGGAGAGTATACTTTTGGAACACTTTCTCGGGGTCGGGGCAACATAGATCCAGCAAGGAAAAGGTCCTGTGACGTCACCAATAAATGGGGAAGCACCTGGCAAGCAGCCAATTACGGCGGTGGCCCTTTAAATGCCAAGGAGAGGCCGCGTTTAGAGAACGAGCAGGGGCCAGCCAGGGCCGCAGGGGAGCCGACAGGCGGAACACAGGTGGTGGCAGACCCCGGCCGGCCCGCGCCCGCCCCGGCCCCCCGCGCGCCACCCGTCCGGGCAGGGATCCGGGAGGAGGGCACGGGTGCGGAGCGCGGCGCCGCCCGCTACAGTCCCCCCCCCCCTTAGGTTCCCCCTTTTTTGGGCAAAGGGAAACCCTGCGAAAAAAGATTTGGTCCAAATTTAGACTCGGTTTCCCAGGACCCTCTCTTGGGGGCCCGAACCCTTCAGTGCCCGGGAAAAACCCTTTTACCCTGATGGTCTTCAGGGCCCAAGATGTCTTTACCTAAAATACTCGGGGGGCCTTCACCGGAGAAGGAGACGCGTCTTTGGGAAAGAACCGGTTCAAGACCAGGCTTTAGGAGGGAGATGTGGAAGGCGTTAGGAATCCGAAGAGAAGGGGGTAGGCAGAGCTGTAGCACATGGATTAATCTGACGGGAGCACTTTAAAAAGCCCCAAAAACCCGGACCCAATTTATAGCTGGGGCCCTTGAGCGTACTTTTTGGCAGAGAGCCACACCTTTCTCCTGGCGGGAATGTGCGGAGGCCTTTCCCCTTTGTGGGCCGGGTCTTTGCGGGCGGGGCCCCGGGATTAAGGCAAGTGGGTCTCCCGCCAAAAGGGTCTTGATGTCCGCACTTGGTTGTCCACAGGGGGAACCCGGAAGTCCGTAGCCAAGGGAGGGCGGGCTGGGGAACCGTAGACCACCAAGGGAGGGAAAAATGCCTTTTGAATGGTCCCGATGGTTGTGGAAAAATTCAGCCCACGGAAGCACCCGGCCCGTTGTCCTGAGGCCGGATGCGAAATGGCGGGGTATTCGCCCAATATCTGATTCCCCTTTTCCCATTGCCCTTTCGTTTTGGGGATGGTACAGAAAAAAAGCCCAATTTAACTTGCAAGCGGAAAACGGGCCCCCCAAAATTTGGAGACAAATTGGACCCCCGATCAACCTTTAAGCGGGGTAACCCATGCAGACAAAAAAATATGCTGGAAAAAAATAAACCCGCCTTGGGGGCCGGGGAAAAACCGGGGAGTGCACGAAGGGGGCATTTTGAAAAAACTTCCGGACCCCCCAGATGACAGAATTCCGAGAGGGGGAAAGGTCTGTGATGAGTCCATGCCTTTTTGTGTCCAGGAAATCGGGGACGGGAGGGGACAAGAGGCCGGGGTTGGCGTGGAACCTTGTTCTGGGCCAGTGTCACAGGAGGAACAAAGTCTTGGACGCCGGGGGCGGGGGGCATCATGTGCCGTGAGATGAGGGGTGGGACTTTCGTACCCGGGGTGCCACAAAGAGAACTATCCCCCCACCCAAATTTCCGTCTGAGGCGGGGGAACGAACGTAGGTTTTCCCCGGGTTTGTACCCTCAAAGGGCCCAAACGGAGCCGGGGATCCCCTAGGGGCATGAGTGCTGGGACACGGGTTCTTCTCCAGTAACGTCGGGGGCTGGGGAAGGGGCATCAGCCTTGAGTTCTTCTCACCGGGCCCGGAAGTGTTCTGAAGAAAAAAGCGAGAAAAAAAGAGAGACCACTGGCCTGGCGGGGATTCAAACGCGGGGCAGTTGGGGGTCTGAAGATTCTTGTGGTCCTAAAGACATGAATGGGTGACGGGGCCCCCCCCAGCAAATGTAGCCCTCCCCGAGCCAATTTGATGGCAAACATTCCGATCTCCCCATGGGGTGTTGCGTTAGCGGGGAGAAGGTCCCGGAGAAGAAACCCCAAGTAACCTTTTGCCTTTAGGACCCCTTTTGGGTCGGGCCGCCCCTGTCCCCCGGAAGAGGCATCCACTCCAGGTGAAGGGCCCATCCGGATCGGACGAACAGGGGTAGGTGCCGAAGAAAATGCTGACTTCGTTTAGAGAATGTTCCCCAGCAGATGGGGCCAACATCTGGATTGGCATTTTCCCGGGGGAGGGCCCGTGGGAGCCCCCACGAGAGAAAATGGGGAGATAAACTGCCCAGTATTGCGAATTCCGGAAGCGTTTAATCGCCCCCAAGCCGAAGGGCGTGGCCACTGCTGGGTGCGGGAAATTAGGGGTCCTCTGCAGACCCCGTCGGAGACTATGTACCCCCGGAAAAAAAGGTGGCTGGGGGAAACGAACTTTTCCAGCTTGGCATAAGTCGATTGTTCCGCAGGCGTAGCAGGACCCGGCGTATTGTACCCGATGGTCTTATGTCAGGAGAAAAAAAACGAATTCGTCCCGTAAAACTATGCGCAGGGGTACAGAAGTCTTGAATACGTCATTGAGTATTCCTGGAATCGGGTGGGGGGGTTGCATAGCCCCCAAAGGCATCACCCGATACTCGAAATGACCGTTTTCCCCGGGTTGAAAGGTTTTTCCCCCTCCCCCCTTTCGAATTCTGAGGGTTTGGCACCCCGGGGCAGGGGCCAATTTATAAAACCTTTGGTCCCCAAAGAGATCAAAGGCTCCCATACAGGGGGGAGAGGGTAGCTTCTTTACCGTATCTTGTTCAGCCCCCGTAAAACTATCACGGGCCCAAGAGACCCCTCTTTTTCTGGAGAAAAAAAAATGCCGCCCCCCGGGCGAGGAGGACTTGCGTATGAACCCTTTTCCCAAATTTCCTGTATTAAGCCCCTGGCCTGAGCCGGGCCCGGAAAGGGTAGACCCCACCCGTGGGGACTTGTTCCGGGGGAAGGAGGGTTATGGGGGCAGTCATATGGGGGATGGGGTGGTTGCCTTCAGCCGTTTCTCTGAGAACACATCTCCCAAAATCCTGGTATCCGCTGCGACCCCCGGGAGAGACTTACGGACGACGGGGACGGAGGAAAGGACACCGGGGGTGGTGCCACAAAAAGAGATTCTTGCACCCGATCCCCCGCGTAGAAAAAATTCGCCTGTCCCCCAATCAACGTGGGGGCGTGAGTTGCAGCCAGGGTACCCCAAAAGATCGCCGGAAGCGGAGCAGGACGTAAAGGAGTCTTTCCCCTGTGTAGGACCCCCAACGGAGGGGGACAGGCCGGTGATGAAAAGGATGGGTCTGAGAAAACTCCCCAATGACGGATGAGATGAGCAAAGGCTTTTCCAGCGGGATGACGGCAGTGATAGCGAGACACCCAAAGGGGGCATGAATAAAGTTCCCGCAGAGCCGGAAATCCCGAAGGCAGGAACCCGAAGAGATAGGCCAGCATCCCTGGTCACCTCCCCCTGGCAAATCTCCCTGGGAGGAAGATGGCACCTGGGAGCCTCCCTACGCTCTAGGTGCGGCGTTTTTCCCACCGCTGAGGGCCTGCGGACAACCCCCTTGCGGAAAAGGGCCCGGGCGGCCGTAAGGGAGAGGTTCTCCATCCGGCGACGGGAAGCTCCGATTCAGACAAGTGGCACGGTCCCCCCTGCTGGGTTTTCGGGGGAAACTGTGGGGAGGCGTGGAGTCTTGGAACACGGAGCCGACGAGGTAGACGGGGAGGTTTTTGCCCAATCCCGCTCCTGGCGGGCTCCTGCTGTCTTTCTGAAAACGCACGTCAATGGGTGTGGCCAGGTGGTGAGTCGCTAAAAGAGGAAGATCCCTTTCTGCCCCGCGCGTCCTTTTCTCTGCTTGACAGGCCCCTTTTTTGAAAGTGGGGGCGGGTGCGTCTTCCCGACGCTCAAAAGGTAGGGTGCGGAAAGGGGCTGCATAATCTCCCAAAAGGAGGGGTCCCCTGCTAGGTTCAAAAGCGCCGTCTCCCCCAGAAGACGCACGCGCAGGCTCCTCGAAGACGTGCGGAATTCTGAGAGGAAGGGGCCCGTAGGTCTGCGGGCACAGGGTCCTTCCGTCCCAAAGAGGAGTACCCCGGCCATGGCCTTCCAGATAGCAGGTCCCACTAATGCACCTTTGACCTTTTGTAGGGAAATGGTGGGATCTCTCCACGGATGGGCATGCGTGATGAAACTCTGCAAAGATTCGAGTCCCCCTCAATTGGAGGTTGAGGAAGGCGAAAATTTGGAACCCCGGTTGCCCCCGCGGGACGGCCCGGGGGTGTTGGAATAACCCGGGGAAGAGGGAGGTTGCTGCTGTGGGAGGCCCCGGAATTGGCGCATCATGGGGGACAGTGACCCCAATTTTGTTTTTGTTGCGCGATTTGCTGCACTGTTTTGGGGGGGACAAAAAAAATTTCTGAATCCCAAGACTTAGGGGGACCGGGGGCCCCCGGTTTGCGGGGATTCCCTGGACCACCGCAAAGCGTGATAGCTAAGCCACGCCAGGGAAAGAATCTAGTAGCCCCGGGATTCACCAGAGCTCGCCCAAGCGGGAGGACTTGCTCGGCGTGGGCTACTATCGTCCCCCCTGACGTGACTTGCTTGCTGGCAGCCGAGGTGCAGCGAGGTACAGAGTCGTAGCCCGTAAAGTAGTCGGGGGGCAGGCAGAAGGGCAGGGGGGCGGCAATTTGGGTTTCGGGGTCGTAGACAGGCAGGAAAGGGCAGGGGGGGCGGCAGAGGGTTTGGGTCAGAAACGTAAAGGGGGCTGGTACCGGTAAAGGGGAGATATCTTTTGGAAGCTTTTCCCCGGCTCAGGGCCCAAAATAAACCGCAAAGGAGTCCCGGAAGTCACCAATAATGGGGGGCACCTGGAAACAGCCAATTTCGGCGCGCTGGGCCCCCTTAAAAAGACAAGGACGAGGGGCGGTGCTGAGAAAGAACACCGCCCACGGCCGGCAGGGACGCCGACGAGCAAGAAAAGGTAGTGGTGGGACAGAGCGAGGCGACCGCGGGGTCCCGGAGAGGGGCGGGTCCCCGCGGGGGGCCGGGGGCGCGGCGCCCCCGCACACATAACGCCATATACCTGTGGGGGATGCTTAACCTGCCCATCTACCCGCTGGGGGATCCATAACCTGCCCATATAGCTGCTGGGGGATCCATAACCTGCCTATAGACCTGCTGGGGGATCAACCTGCCCATATAGCTGCTGGGGGATCCATAACCTGCCCATATAGCTGCTGGGGGATCCATAACCTGCCCATATACCTGCTGGGGGATCCGTAATCTGCCCATATACCTGCTGGGGGATCCATAACCTGCACATATATCTGCTGGGGGATCCATAACCTGCCCATATACCTGCTGGGGGACATGTAAACTACACACCTACCGGGAGACATATAAAGTATATAACCACCTACTGGGGGACGTATAACTTACTGGGGGACCCTATTACCTTCACTAGGGGAGACATAATTTACTGCTTTGTGAAGTTATCCCGGACACTACAGGAGGCTTCGGATGCTGGAGGTTGGGAGTTCTGCTTCCTCTGTCTCACGTGTCTGCACTATACTCAATTACTGCCTGGTGACCCTGGGGTAACTTGGATGAGTCAGGTTTCTGAGGAGGTTGCACCAGCTAACATCGCGAGGCCGTGACAGACAGAAGCCGACCCTGATGCCCGCATAGATGGCACTAAAAGTAGTTACAGAGGAGTGGCCCAAACAGCACAGTGATACTCAGCCTTTTATGGAAAAGTTTCCGTTTCTCCTCCATTTTTTCTCACAGTCTTTCCGGGGATCTTTGTAGATGATGGACATTGGGTCTATTTTACACCAGTTCCTGAGAAGATAATGCAATAGATAATAAAGAAACCAATAGTTGGGTCTTTTTGGTAAAATACATTTATTGATTCTGCCGGCTGCTGTGGCGTGCACCTGTAATCCCTGCTACCATAGGAGGCTTAGGCTGTTGGATCACCAGAGTTTGTGAGTTCTGCTCTCTCTGTGCTATATGGGTCGGTGTCTGCACCTTTCTCAGCATGGTGACTCTGGGGGTGCTCAGAGAAGCCAAGTTGTCTGAGGAAGTTGCACCGGCTAACATCGTGAGGACGGTGCAGCTCACTCGGCTGCCCGTATAGATGGCACTTAAAGATAGTCAGAGGGAGCAGCACGAGGGGACACTCAGCCTTTTATGGAGCGGATCAGGGTAATTTGTTTTTTTGTTTTCTGTCCATTTTTTTAAAAATTTGGACAAAGTTATTAGAACCTTTAGGAAGGATAAATGGAAAACAAATGCAGAATCCTTCATGGCCTCCAGGAAGCAGAATGTAACATGGTGACTGATAAAGTACCTGAGAGAAATCACAAGATAAGAAGGAAGGATTCTTATAGGTAAAGGAAAGGTCTCTCTACCCCTCATGCTGTGGTGCACACCTGTGATTCCACCTGGTACTGGTTTACATTACATGAGTTTGGGAGTTCTGTTCTCCTTCCTCTGCTGTTCAGGGTCTGCACCATGTTTTTTGCTATTTTGTTGACTCGGAGGAGTCGGTTGCCAAAGTAAGTCTTGCCGACCGACACTGTGACATTGGAGCAGACATAGACCCCGCTGCTGCCTGTGTGGATGGTACCTATGAATTGTCCGAGCTGAACAGCAAAGTGACACTTGTTCTTTTTAACGGAATCATCTCTTTTTTTTCTCTCAGTCATTCCCGACTCACTTTGGAGATAATTGACATAAGCACAATTTTAAACAGGTTCCTGGAAAGATAATGCAGAGACCAACAGAAAGTCTGGACGGAGTCTGTGGTGCAGCCCCTGTAATTCCAGCTTGTAACACTCAGTGGTAGTAGCCACGCCAGGGAGCGGAATCTAAGTAGGTCCGGTTTTCACCAGAGCCCGCCGCAAAGCGGGATGGATTTACTGAGGCGGATTGCTACCAGGTTGCTACTCCTGACGTGACTTGCTTGCGGTGGCTGCCGAGGTGTGGCGAGGTACAAAATTGTAAGGCAGGCTCGTAGTCGGGGACAGGCAAAAAGGTCAGGGCAGGCGGCAATGGTTTGTGGTCGAGGGACGGAGGCAGAAGGTACGGTACACAGAATAACACAAGACACTAGTGAAACGCTTTCTCTCATGGCACAGGGCACTATCGATTCGGCAAGGTTACTCAGAAGGGGCAGGACTTAAAGGGAACCTGTCACATAGGTTGTGCCCCCCTTGCTGAGGGCAGCACAAGCTAGTGTCAGACCTGCTGTTTCCAGCGCTGTGTCCCTTATTCTGTAAGATGCAGCAGTTTTAGAGCATTTACCCCATAAATCTTATTCATGAGTAGGTGTTAGCCCCACCCACCAAAGGCTAGCTCCGCCCACTGACAGTTATTCACATGTTTCTACCTATTCAAAGTAATAGGTTTGTCAGTTGAGGTGGGCGGGGCTAGCCTCCTATTGGAGGGTTTTAAAAAACTGACACTCTGAAGGACTCTTCGAATGACTCTTCTGGCTGAAAACTGCAGATTTGAGCATTAAATACACGAAAACTACAGCATCTTACAGAATAAGGGACACAGCACTGGAAACAGCTGGTCTGACACTAGCTTGTTCTGCCCTCAGCCAGGGGGCCAAAAAACTATGTGACAGGTTCTCTTTAAATAGGGTCAGCGCCCGATGGAACCAATTATCAGCGCGCTGTCCCTTTAAATTTGGCCGCAGTACCGCGTGCGCGCCCGAGGGGGCGAACGCGCGCCCGGCCAGCCACAGGAGTACGCGCCCGGCCCGGAACAGGAGCGCGGCGAGGTAAGTGTCGGCTAGAACCGTGAGCTGTGGGCTGCGGGGACGGAGCCGCGGCATCGCTGGCAGCAGGAGCCGTAGCAGGGGTGCGGTTGTTACAGGTGTCTGGCCGCGGGGACACCTGTAACAGTGCCCCCCGCCCCCTTCGGCCTCCCTCTTCTCCCGGCCTGCAAAAACCTAGTCAAAAGACCCCCGTCCAGGATGTTTTCCGGCTCCCAAGACCTCTCATCTGGCCCAAACCCCTTCCAATCGACCAAGAAAAATCGTCTCCCCCTAACCGTCTTCATGGCCAAAATTTCCTTGACGGTAAAAATATTGGTGGAGTCAGCTACGGGAGATGGGGGGATCACTAACCGAGAAAACCGGATATGGACGACCGGTTTCAACAGGGAGACATGGAAGGAGTTTGGGATGCACATAGTTGGTGGGAGCCGGAGCTTGTAGGCCACCGGATTGATGTGCCTCAGGACTTCAAAGGGGCCTAAAAAACGGGAACCCAGCTTGTAGCTAGGGACTTTAAAGCAGACCTACCTGGCAGACAGCCATACCTTTTTCCCCGGAACAAAGGAAGGAGGGGGTCTTCTTTTCTTGTCCGCTTGGACCTTCATACGGGCCGAGGCCTGAAGCAGAGATTGGCGCGTCTCCTTCCAAACGGCAGATCGGTCGCGGACCAGATTATCCACAGCAGGGACATCGGAGGAGGCAGAGGGCAGCGGAAGGGGTGGGCGGGGATGCCGACCAAAGACGATGAAGAAGGGGGATGCCCCAGCAGAATCAGAGTCCAGGGAATTATACGAAAACTCCGCCCAAGGCAACAGAGTGGATCAATTATCTTGTCTAGCAGATGTGAAGTGGCGGAGATAGGTACCCAAGACTTGATTCACCCTCTCCACTTGCCCATTGGATTGTGGGTGGTACGCGAAAAAGAAGTCCAGTTCCACTTGTAGTAGCGAACAAAGGCCTCGCCAAAATCTCGATACGAATTGAACTCCCCGGTCCAAAACTATATGCAAGGGAAGTCCATGCAGTCGGAAGATATGTTTAAAAAAGAGATTGGCGAGCCGAGGCGCAGAAGGAAGGCCAGGCAAGGGAATGAAGTGTGCCATTTTGGAAAAACGGTCAGTGATCACCCAGATAACCGTATTTTCCTCCAAGGGCGGTAGGTCGGTTATGAAGTCCATAGCAATATGGCTCCAAGGACTGCTAGGTTGAAGAGGTTGAAGTTGTCCTGCAGGTTTGAGTCGAGGTGACTTGTTGCGGGCACAAGTGGTACAGGCCTCCACATACTCCTTCACATCATTGGCAAGACCAGGCCACCAGTAGAACCGGGAAATCAAGGAACAGGATCTCCGTTCCCCAGGGTGTCCAGCTATGAGAGAGCAATGGCCCCATTGCAGCACCCTCAACCGGAGCACAGGGCGCACATATGTCTTACCCGGGGGTACCCGTTGGAGGTTAATGGGAGCCACAGATACCAGACGTTCTGGAGGTACGATATGCTGTGGAGCGGCCTCTTCTTCCCCACTAACATCAGAGGCACGAGAAAGGGCATCGGCCTTGACGTTCTTTTCTGTCGGTTGGAAATGGATAACATAGTTGAATCGGGCAAAGAACAGAGACCACCTCGCTTGGCGAGGGTTTAGACGTTGCGCTGTCTGGAGGTAGAGGAGATTTTTGTGGTCAGTGAAGATATTCATGGGAAAACGAGCACCCTCCAGGAGGTGGCGCCATTCTTCCCGAGCAAGCTTAATGGCCAAAAGTTCTCGATCCCAGATGATATAGTTTCTTTTCACCGGTGAAAAGGTCTTGGAAAAGAACCCACAGGTCCGGGTCTTGTCCTTGGGCCCCTCTTGGGTGAGGACCGCTCCAGCCCCTATGGAAGAGGCGTCAACTTCTAAAAAGAAGGGTTTCTCGGCATCAGGCCGGGATAACACAGATTCGAGGCGAATGCTGCCTTTGGCGGCCGGTGGCCACAGTTTCGGGTTGGCATGCTTTTTGGTGAGAGCCACAATCAGTGCTACCAACATCGAGAAATGTGGAATAAACTGCCGGTAGTAATTGGCGAAGCCCAAGAAGCGTTGAATGGCTCGAAGGCCAACGGGTCGTGGCCACTGTAGGACGGCGGAGAGTTTGGTGGGGTCCATCTGCAGACCCTTGTCCGAGATTATGTATCCGAGGAAGGGAAGGCTGGTCTGGTGGAATAGGCACTTTTCCAGTTTGGCGTAGAGATGGTTCTCGTGCAGACGTTTCAGGACCTGGCGCACATGCGACTGGTGGGATCCCAGATCAGGTGAAAATACCAGGATGTCATCCAAGTAGACCACTACGCAGACATACAGGAGGTCTCTGAAAATGTCATTGACAAACTCTTGGAAGACTGCTGGGGCGTTGCACAAGCTGAAGGGCATCACAAGATACTCGAAGTGCCCATCACGAGTATTGAAGGCTGTTTTCCACTATTCACCTTCCCGAATCCGGACAAGATTATTCGCCCCCTGCAAGTCCAACTTGGAAAAGACTTTTGATCCCCGGAGACGATCAAAGAGTTCCGTGATCAATGGTAAAGGATACCGGTTTTTGATGGTGATCTTGTTGAGACTGCGGTAGTCGATGCACGGTCTCAGGGATCCATCCATCTTCTCCACAAGGAAAAGTCTGGCACCAGCCGGTGAAGTCGATTTGCGGATGAAGCCTGTCGTAAATTTTCTTTAATGTAGGCCGACATCGCCTGAGTCTCGGGTACGGAGAGCGGGTAGACCCTACCCCGGGGAGGACTAGTCCCGGGCAACAGATCTATAGGGCAATCATAAGGACGATGAGGAGGAAGTGTCTCTGCTTGCTTCTCAGAGAAGATGTCCTGGAAGTCCTGATACGGTTGCGGTAGGCCAGGAAGTGGCTTGAGAGTGTGGGGCACCCGGCGAGGTGCTGATAGGCAGCGAAACTGGCAGTCTGGACCCCAACGCAAAACTTCACCCGTCTTCCAGTCGAGCGTAGGGGCGTGACACTGCAGCCAAGGTCGCCCCAGTAGAACAGCCGAAGACGAACGGGGTAACACGAAGAAAGCAATCCATTCCCTGTGCAAGGCTCCTACTTGTAGGATCACCGGTTCATTCCGGACGTGAATGGAGTCACTTAATAGCTCACCACCGACGGACGAGATGACCAAGGTCTGGTCTAAGCGGACCACCGGGAGATGATACTTGGTCACCAAAGTAGCATCCATAAAGCTCCCAGCAGATCCTGAATCGAGGAAGGCCGACACTTGGAATGAGATTCCAGAATTGTATGTGAGCAGAACTGGCAGCATGAGCCATGGAGAGGGATTGTTCATACCTAGGGACACCTCTCCCACGAAACCTAGGTGCCTGCGTTTCCCGGACATTGCAAAAGGAGTGGACAACCCCTATGGAAATGTTCAGGGCTGCCGTAGTAGAGGCACAACTTCTCCTCACGTCGTCGGGCAATCTCTTGCGGGGTCAGCCGGGCACTGTCCACTTGCATGGCCTCTTCCATGGCTGGCTGGGTAGGAGGCAGTGGGGGCCGCAGAAACACTGGCACAAGATGAGGTAGCCGTAGCTCCTCCCGTCTCTCCGAGTAACGAATGTCGATGCGGGTTGCCAGGTGGATGAGCTCACTTAACGAAGTCAGAGGGTCCAGGGTGGTGAGGGCATCCTTAATCTGGCTGGAGAGGCCCTTCTTGAACGTGGCGCACAACGCTGTGTCATTCCAAGCCAATTCAGAAGCTAAGGTGCGGAATTGCCCGGTGTAGTCGCCAACAGAGGAGCTCCCTTGCTGTAGGTTTAACAAGGCGGTTTCAGCAGACGAGGCGCGGGCAGGCTCCTCGAAGACACCGCGGAACTCCTGTAGGAATGTCGCCAGATTGGCCGTGATCAGATCGCCTCGGTCCCAAAGTGGGGTGGCCCAGGCCAGGGCTTTCCCGGAGAGGAGACTGACCACGAAGGCCACCTTGGACCTTTCAGACGAGAACTGACCAGCCATAAGTTCCACATGGAGGGCACACTGGGTGATGAAGCCCCTGCAGGCCTTAGGGTCCCTTCAAATTTGGCCGCAGTACAACCAACACTCGTAACACAGCTACTATGTTGGAGTTTGGAAGTTCTGGTCCCGTTTCCTCATATGAGGTAGAGTCTGCACTACGTCTAGTGTTACACTTGTGAGATAAGTGTGATATCTTTTTATAAAGCTTTGACAAACGTCCCAGGATGAAAGGGAACTTATGCGTAAAAGAAAGCTTTCTCTGTGCTGGGTGCTGTGGCGCGCACCTGTAATCACCACCAGAGGCTTAGGCTGTTGGATCGTCTGGGTTTGGGAGTTCTGCTCCCTCTGTGGGTCAGTGTCTGCACCATACTTGGTATCAATTAGGTGATTCTGGGGGAGCTTGAAAGAAACAAGTTGTATGAGACGTTGCGCATTGGCTACCATCATGAAAATGGTGCATCCAGAAAAGGGGGCTGCTGCCTGTATAGGTGGCACTTAGGTAAGGTCAGAGGGTGCAGCACGAGGGGACACTCAGCCATTTATACAGCAGAAGAGAATAATATATTTTTCTCTCTTATCTTTTAAAGCAGGGGTCCCCAACTTCAATCCTCAAGCCTGTTTTGCCAAGTTTTTTAGTATAGGTTCTAGGTACAGCTTTAAAGAAGGCTAATCAATCAGGATACAATGCAGTTTTATTTAACATAGGAATCAATCAATTATGATCAAATACTGTATATCATATAAGTAAGAGAATAAACTGGTTATAGAAAATAGTGTGACATTGGGGACAGTTTTGCTAAATATGTATTTACAAAGGTTAAATACTTACAAACTTCACCTTAGAGTTGACTTCACCTGTTTTTAGGACTTCAACCAGAGAGGCTTAATGGCGAAAACAGGGAACTCCAGGGACCATCACCAATGTTAACAATGGGAACAGAGCCTAAAGAATCACCAATGCTTCTCTGGTTCTTATAAGTCTTAAACAGAAAAAAAACAGGCAGACACAACATTGTGTCCACTTAGAGTACAGAGAACTTTTGTATTAGCTCATCTTGTATCATGGAGGGGCCAGCTCCCTGAGACTAAGATAAGAAAATACAGAATCACTCGAAACCAGACGATGCGGAGCCCCCTTAGGTCGTAAATTAAGTGAAGTCTGTAGGCTTGAGAGCTAAAACAGAGGTTGCAAACCTGTGTGATTATAAGTTGTGATACAACAATGGGGAAATTATAATTAGTTTAAATAAAAGAAAAGGGGAAATTTTGACACAAATAGTCACTACTTCACTAGCATTACAAAAACCCCCCCAACATGTCAGGTTTTCGGGCTTCCTCAAGGTGCAATTTGATATCATTAGCATTTCAC
>JAODAL010052482.1:0-25945 GCA_025379985.1 Phyllomedusa bahiana
ATAACGGATTGGTACAGGATAAGCAATACGGACAAAGGACACTCCAAACTCTCACAAAGCACACCAACAATCTGGCAACAGGTGCCGGGGGCGGATACATTATATAGGACCAGCGCCCGGCAATAAGCCAATTCCCGGGGACACTGGCCCTTTAATTTAAACCAGCCGTCGCGTGGCGCGCGCTTAGGGGGCGCGCATTGCGCACGACGGCCGGGACAGACAGGGCGCCGTTCACCGGTGCGGTGCCATGTATGCGAGCCGGCGTGGGGACGGGGATGGCCGCGGGTGACCGCAATGCCCGCGCCGCGGCCCTGGCAGGCAGGGAAACGGCCGCAGGGGCAGCGGTGCCCGCGGCCGCCATGACAATTTTATTCTGATTGTGAGATTTGTAGCAGAGTAGGAACCTTTTTCCTAGGAGGTGGTAAATTGGCTTCTAACTCATTAGAGTTTTTGTCTTTCTCTGGATCAACAGATCCAGTTCCAGCTTTTGCCTCATCTTTTTTCACTCTTACAACTGTGTAACTATTTTACTATGTCAGACAACCTATTTAACTCTAGCGCTGCAAATTATGAGAGTGGAAAATTCTGTTTATTTAACCTGTAGTTACAAACTCATTTTTATGGTCTCCTTGTACTATCGGGATGTTTGTCACTGGATTATATTGTTATGAGATAGAACTCTATATCAAGATAAAGTTTTGCAGCATGTGTCAAATATTTCAGTAAATCATGCTATTATTGGTGTCACCACTACATTCTGGACATTTTTTATTTTTTATTACCACTAACAAAACTGCATTGTGACTTTCTAGTGACCTCTGTCTAATACGTCACTGTCCTTTGAGACATAAAAACTTCTTTCTTAGGCCTTAATGATGTATCAAATAACTCATCACCTGGTTCGAAGATTAGACTAAAGTACAGAATGTAAAAGCAGTTTTCACTTCTGTTTACAAAAGTAACCAAATATGACTGTCCTTGTATGGTGCTTAGCCATGCAGGTGATAAGTAATAATATATCTAGTAATGAGACAACACAGGGCCTAGGAAGAAAGCAGATGTTCCTGTCTCTAGAGACCAACTTGTTCACCTGATGTCTAGTCAGTACAATTAAGGTCTAAAATGATAAGAGAGCTACATTTTCTTTTAAATGGCCTAAAGAGAATTGTGGAGTGTTTCGAGTCGTAGATAACTTGTCACTATTAGTTAACATTTTACTTCTGTGCACTTATCCTAGTGTGACTCATATTTTTAGATATTCTCAGAATGGAATTTGGATGGATTTTTTACATTACTTGAGGTCAGGAGGTAATTTCCTCTGCTTATTTATGTATGTACAGTATATAATATATGGGCTAATATTAATCACTTGCCACACAAGGAAACCTTTGGCTTGCATATATAGAATGTAGAACATCTTAGATGGTTAAACTGCAACAATAAAAATGCAAATAAATATACATGCGAGAACTTTTATGATATTATTTTGGATATTACCATGCTGTTGATAGCCATACTATACTAACTTGTCAGTAAAAAAGTAAAAATTACCAGGATACTCAGCTTAATCCTATTCTATTTGACAGTATCCCCTAAAAAACATCACTTTATTTAATCAAGGTGCCATAACTATGGTTCTCATACCCCTGATGTCCTCCAGGGCAAAATATGTGATTTCTGTAATGCAAAAGATACAAAGCATAATAAATATATGTTTACAAAAGAAACCTATAAAAATAGAATTCTAGTGTGTGAAATCTCAGGGGCCAATTAGCTCTCAGTATTGCCATTTCCATTACTAGACACATCAATACATGTCACTCTTATATAGTAGGTAGGTTGCAAACTGACCTCAGCCAGATTTATTTTGGCTAAATCTTTTTATTCATCAGACAGTAACATTGTACAATATACACAAGATAAAAGCTAGGCCGTCTGGTCTCTAACTAAAATTAATGTCCCTCACTAACCATGATCTGGGCATATTACCCAGTGCCACAAGCAGTAACATTCATACCATGCACCGTGGTCCTGGCTACTATGGATTAGCAGAACCTGTTCTTCTCTAGGCTGGAAGTGAACCCCATTTAAACAGCTTACACTATTGTTGAAAAGTTTTCCCAGGTGGCACCTAATAAGCATATGTAACCCAAGACTTGGAGTTGAATTGATCTTCTCCTCACTACCAGCCAGGTCATCCTCCAGGTCTTCAAATCAAAATATATTTTCTCTGCTTCACATAGTCTAGTGCAGAAACACACAGCTTCAGCAGTCACACTGGAACAATTTTTATTGTCTGAAAAATCAGACAATCTGTAAAAATGATTCTTTGGGCTCAACAGTGAAGTTGCTTCTTGGGGGCCAGCTGTGGAGTTGATTCTTTGGAACCACCAGTGGATGTAATCCTTGAGGCCCCACCACAGTGAAGTTAATTCTTAGGGACAACTGTTACTGTACCTGCCTCTTAATTTCTGCCTCTCTTTCTCTGCCATTTTCTCTGAAAAGAAACTCCAGGTGTACTACTCTCAGTAGCCCATCATGCCCAGGGGCCCATTACTTCCTTGTAGGCCAGTCCAAGCCTATATTTGAATGAAATCTTACAAACTCATGTATTTAAAAATCTTCATCAGTTAAAGGGGTTTTATCACTACAATTATTAGCTTTTATCACCTAGGAAAAGGTGAAGACTATTACCAAATACAACGTTATGTTAAGTTTGCTTTGTTCATGAGAAAAATAAGATGTATCTCCTCTTAGAGCTTCTCTTGTTATCGAACAACTTTCCTCAACTCTTCCTGCTCTCTCTTATCTCTCATCGTTCCAAGCTGCTGTGAGTCAGTCAGTCTGACCATTTTGAGTCACCTCCTGCTGAGTCTTAACTCTAACATGGAAGTTTTGTATGCCAAAGGTAATTATACATTTTAAACCTTAGAGCTCTGTAGCCTTGTACACTGATATTTACAATACTACAGCGTTCCTGTCACTCTAATAGAATTAGCTAGAAATAGTAGAGCTGATATAGACCCATTGATTTAGACCCACCCACAGCCTAACCAAGAAGTGTGATTCTATAGCTGCCCGTGGTTCTGTGAAATTTCATGGTGAGAACACCCCTTTAAAGGTTAATTTTTACTTTTTCTATATCTCCCAGTTGTTGTAGCCTCTAATCTGTGTCCAGGTATAGTAAAATATTTTGTTAGGTTTGATACTTTCAACAAAAGAGAACTGTTTTTCAAACTCATGTAGTTTCAGTAGCAGATTTTCATGCAGCTAAAAAAAAGCAAGGAATAGGAAATATAAACAGAAGGATTTAAACTTATCCTGGATGCTCTTTAGCTCTGAAAACTGCATAAAAACTAAAGGCCTCGTGTATGAAAACTGTGTAGGAGTAAGACGTTCTTTGTTGCACATAGCAACCAATCTGTGCTCCCCTTTAATTTTTTCATAGCATTACATGAAAGTGAACTCTGATTAGTGGCTATGGGCCCCAAAGAAAGTCTTAAACCTAGACAGTTTTTATGTCCCCCTTAATGTGTGTTTCCAGTCATGCGACGCAGAGTGCAAATTCAAGTTTCTAAACTAGAATTAAAAAAATAAATGCTCTCATATCAATATGGCAGTGACACCTCTAAAAAGTTGGAAAAAAGCCATGTCTACTATTATGTATCTTTCCCTTTTCTTATTACAACGGCCTATAATTGGAGTTTTGGTAAAGGAATATTGTCCCATTTTTGTGGAATTCTTGCTAAATTTTCATTCCATAACTAATCAAATATTTTCTGTTGGTAAAAATCTAAATTGCTAGCTCTGCAAAGCTGTGCATTTCTGATGGATGCAGTATGTGGTTTAAAATTGTCTTGCTGAAATATGCAAGGCCGTCTCTGAAAGAAATATTGTCTGGAGGGGAGCATATATTGTTCTCAATTCTCTACAAACTGTCCAGCATGGATAATGCCTTTCAAGATGCTCATGCTATAGGCACTAATACAATCCCATGCCATCACAGATCCAAGATTTAAACTGTGTACTCATAACAGCCTGGATGGTCCCTTTTCCTTTGAGTCCCCAGAACGTGGTGCCTGTGGTTTTCATAAAGAATTTCACATCTTGATTCATCTGACCATAGAACAGTCTTACATCTTCATTCATGCCATTTTAAATGAGCTTTGGCCCAAAGGAGATGTAGAGGTTTCTAGCTCTTACAACATATGTATCTCTAAAGTAGGATGGAAAACTCAGTCTTAAGGGGGTTGTCTTACCATTCTGTTTCACAGAGTCACATGCAGCTTCAAATTCATGCTTTCTCACTCTTCCTGTTTAGGCTGTTGGTGGTTCTATAGAAGTAGTTAGCTTATCAGATTCTGTAGTGCAAGAGGCTTCAGAGCTCAAAGTAAACAATCAAAAGTAATTAATCTCCTTTGCTTTTTAGAGATAACACTGTGCTGTCAGCCCTGTGCTGATGTCACTCCCTGTTTTCAGATAAGACAAAGAGCAGAGAGAGAAGGGGAGTGCAGGATGGTAACTGGAGAAACCTATGTGCAATCAGAGCAGATAAAATCTCTCATCTCCTGGAACAAGCAAAAGTGGAATATATATGGAAAACATCTTGATTTAACATTCCCTACATGTTGAAGCTAATCTCTGTATTAAGGCAACTCCTTTAACCAAGCCTAACAAGGATGAGGGGAGCAATAGAGTAAAAAGAGCTATGGCACAGACTTGTAGTGACTGTGACTAGATCTGTAAGACATCTTAGACAATAAGGAAATAGATGATGAGCTGAAATTGTTAAGCTTTTAAAGAAAAGGTTTCACAGCGGTAGTGTACATAGGCAGTGTCAGAATAATTTCCTCTGGAGGTCCCAAGGAACTTCATTCTGGGGGCCCACCCTCTATCTCTTTAGGAAATGTGCATATCCATTTTTTTAACTAATTACTGCACATGGATATTTGAATAAGATATCGAGTGAATGGTTCTAAAGCCAGCTCTAACTGTGGTTGTCTTTGCTAGACCCTGATATGTTAGGGTTAAGTTACTATCCCAGAGCTTGGGCCCACCAGAAGATTCTCTGGTGGGTCAGTTTGATGGGGACCAAAAAATGCTAATTATGCTTCCAGTACCCAAATTATTGGAAGTCTGAATGTTATGCAGTCCTTAGTATGGAAGCTGTCAGCAGGCATTGTCTAATAATTTTCCAAAAAATCCATACCAACACAGTGACAGCATGCTAATGTATTTATGGATGATTCAGTTTGGATGCTGCTTTAGCTGTTAATGGCTTAGACCAAACACAAAAACACAACCGCAAGGCCATACCTACAGCTCAATGGCTGGAATAAAGACTGAACACTTTAGGAGACAACACAGGCCCTGTGTACATGGGAAAGAGGGAAATATATAACAGGTGCAGATAACTAATGTGCAAGAGCTCACACACCCATCCACTAGGGAAGCAACTGAAAGATGAAAAACTGCACCATAAGTAGTTACCAGTTGACATGTATCTGTATAAACGGCACATTTTGTAACGCCTTATCTATATGCAATTAAAATACCAGCTACCACCCAACTCATACATAGAAGGTGTGTGAGTGGTTGTCTTATCGGTATTTTTGCATTTGTGCAGTCTCCCCATGTATTATACCGTGGCTTTTTGCATACTGGTATGAAGTAGTACCTACCTAGGGTGCAGTTTTTTTATCATTCAGTTGTTCCCCGAGTGGAGGGATGTGTGAGTTCTTGCTCATTAGTTATCTGCACCTGTTATATCATTCCCATGTAGCACAGGGGCCTGTATTGCCTCCTACTGGGTTCAATCTATAGTCCAGCTATTGAGCTGTAAGTATGAACTTGCAGTTGTGCTTTTGAGTAAATAATGTCCCATTTTTCTGTGATTTTTCTGTAAATAACTACTGTAGGGACTCGAGGAACCTTGATGAAGTTTGCGAGTTTATATGGTGGCCACTGTATCAACTAATACCTCATATTTGAGATTTTCTAGTATGTAATTTTTTACGCTAAATACTGGAGAGCAGAGGGTGTAAGCATTTTGATTCGGACACTAGAAAAGTGCTGGGCAGCGTGCCCAATCGAATAGTAGAGGCGTCATAGGTTGTAAGCCAGCATAGTGTACCACACGTATCTGTATAAATGGCACCCTTTGTATCACCCTATCTATATGCAATTATGATACCAGCAACCACCCCCTCAAACTTAGGCCACACACACTTTATAAATGTATATCGCACAAACAAATCCTTCAAATCTGTTAATCTTTCGTGCTGCACTTTTTGCCTTACATCATCATAAAACGCCAAAATGATCTTTAAACCACGCAATTCCAAACTGAATTATTATGTACTAGTTAATGCATTTGACAATGTTAGGAATCTGTGAAGGTCATTTATGCATGTGAATAACGAGTGGACAATGTAAGACACTAAATTCAAATGAAAAGACATGGGACATCTTCAATACTTACTAAATTGTCAGCGGCAAAAGGTCATATTAAGGAGAATATGGAGAAGTAATTATCCAAGTAATTCATTTGTTACAGAACTAAAAACATTTCTGACCCTTGAAATGATTTTTGTGATAAGTTAAATGTGCTCTAGTTTTATTCAACATCAACTTGATTTTGCTGTTTTTTTCCTTTGTAATTTAATATTATTCTTTCTATAACAACACATTTAGACTATTGTTAGCATTGGAAATAAGCTAACTGGCTGCCGCAAAAATGAGGTTTCAAGCTTCCTTGTACAGGTTAAAAGGAACTAAATATGACATTGCCACTTTTATGAGGGTATCAGAAAGGGACTCAACCTTATTCCACATTTAAATATCTCCTACAGTAGAAAATATAAAATAAAACTGTACCCAAAACACAAACTTGTGCAGGGCTACTGTACGTTTAACAGAAGTGTCTGCTGTCATCATCTCAGCTTCTTGGTGTTAAAAGTGATCACGGCTTTTTACGTAAATAATATCACAAAGTTGTGTTGTGTTCCTAAAAACTATTTACAATAAAATGTATTAATTTATCAGGATAAAGAACATTACAAATTATCATGCCAGGAGTACATGACAATTTTTCATATATGGGCAACATATTGGGCCACATTTATGAAAACTGTCTAGGTCTAAAAGTCAGTTTGTTGCCGAGGGCAAACAATCAGAGCGCCCCCCTCATTTTTCCAGAGCCCTATATGAAATAAAAGGGGCACTCTGACTGGTTGCTATGGGCAACAAAGAGAGTTTTAGACCTAAACAGTTTTCATACATGTGGCCCATTGTGTTTGTATTTTCAGTAAGAAACAGCTCTGTGAATTCTTTCTACGTTTCCTTATGTAATTATTGCAGTGTCTCCCTGATTCCCTCAGTGCTTTCCCTCCATCTTCCTCAAATAATTTATAGCAGTGTCCTCATTTACCTACTAATAACAATTCACAGTATTAACAGAATCATTGCAGTTCCTTTCCTTTTTTGCATGGTAATCACAGAAATACTCCCCTTTTTTATGCATTTGCAGCAGTGCTCCAATACTCCAGTAGTTACAGCAGGACCACTACTCCCCAGTAGTCGATAGCAGTGCACCTCTCTCCCACCGGCTTCTGCTTGTAGTTATACCAGAAAAACTTTACAGATCTCCCTTGGAGTTGTTATTAGCTGCTGGTCAGTGTGTACTCTCTCTGCCAGCATTCTTGGTTATCAGTATCTCACCTCCTCACCCAGTAGGTACTACATAAATACCTTCTAGCATTCACATTCAGGGCTGCCATCATAAATTTCAGGGCCTCAAAGAGTTGAAGCGTCTGGGCACCCCCCATTGACCCCGCCCCTTCCCTACTCCACCCTCCACCCCGGAAAAAGAAAACAAAATTCTGGGGTCCTGGATGGGAGGATGGAGGGAGGGCTGAGGGTCCTGGATGGGGGGGGAGGTGGAGGGAGGGATGAGGGTCCTGGATGCGGGGGATGAAAGGAGGGCTGAGGGTCCCAGATGGTGTGGGGGCACTGTATTGGGGGCCCTGGTGTGGGGGCACTGTATTGGGGCCCTGGTGTGGGGGCACTGTATTGGGGGTCCTGGTGTTGGGTCACTGTATTGGGGGCACTGTATGGGGGCCTTGGTGTGGGGGCACTGTATGGGGGCCCTGGTGTGGGGGCACTGTATTGGGGGTCCGGGTGTGGGGGCACTGTATTGTGGGCACTGTATGGGGGCCCTGGTGTGGGGGCACTGTATGGGGGCCCTGGTGTGAGGGCACTATATTGGGGGCCCTGGTGTTGGGGCACTGCATCGGGGCCCTGGTGTGGGGGCCCGGCAGTGGGGGCCCTGGTGTGGGGGCACGGTAGGGGGGCCCTGGTGTGGGGGCACTGTATAGGGGGCCCTTGTGTGGGGGCACTGTATTGGGGGCCCTTGTGTGGGGGCACTATATTGGGGGCACTGTACGGGGGGCCCTGGAGTCTTTACATACAAAGAGGGGCCGCACTGTGTGAAGAGAGGAGAGGCTCGGCCCCCGAGTCACAGATCAGCAAAGAGAGGTTTACACTTACAGCTTCAGTGACTGCAGGGCTCGTCCTCCCCCCTCTCTCTGCGCTCCGGCTTTGTCGGGATGATGTCACTATTCAAACCCGTGGGCAGGCCTCGCAGATGTGATCTGTCACCCCAGCTGCAGAGAAAGGGAGGGAGAGAGAGAGGGAGAAGGACGGGCACTGAAGTCACTGGAGCTGTAAGTGTAAACCTCTCTGTGCTGATGTGTGACTCGGGCGCCGGGCCTCTCCTCTCTTCACACAGTGCGGCCCCTCTGTATGTAAATTACAGGTGCCGCGAAGTTTGTGATTTTCCTTGTGAAACAGGGGGGGGCCCACTCACAGCGGGCAGTGCCCCCCCCTCCCCCACTTCATGTTTCTCTCCGGGCCCCATAGAGCAGTACCCCCTGTATTGGCTCTATGGCGGCCCTCTTCACATTAATATTTTACTACCCAAGTAGTCACAGCAGACTCCCTCCTCCACGGTAGTGATTAGAAGTCTTTTTTTCTTCCTTCCACAGTTGCATTTCCTTGGTGATAACCAGAGTTAAAAAAATAAAAAAATGAAAAATTGAAAGTTGAAATTACCCCCCTTTTGCCATTTTACTAATAAAAGAAATAATAAAAAAGTTACACATATTTAGTATCACCGCATCTGAAAAAGTCAAATCTATTAAAATATAACATAATTTTCCTGTACGCTGACTAAAAAATTGTTTTTTTGTTTTGTCATTTCATCTCCCTAAAAATTGGAATAAATTTAATCAAGAAAGTTGCATGTATTCTAAGCTCTTACCAATAAAGAGTTCACTTCACCTCACACAAGTCTGTAGGTGTTAGCATAAAAAATGATCGGTAGCAGAAAATGGCACAACCGCGCAAATTTCAAAAATTTTAAATGTTTGGAATTTTTGTACGGTACCAAAACATAACAAAAACCATACATGTTTGGTATTGCTGGATTTGTATCAACCTGTAAAATACAGATAACATATAATTTCTGCAGAAGATTGAAAGCCGTAAAAACAAAACTCCTACAAACATGGCAAAATCTTTTTTTCATATTTTTCCCCACTTAGAATTTTTTTTTGCAGTTTCCCAGCTAATTATATGGTATGATGGATGACACCATTAGAAAGTACATCTTTTCCCGCAAATTAAAAGCCCTCATGTGTAGGTGAAAAAAATTAAAAAGTTATGGCTCTGGGAAGGTGAGGAGGGAAAAACGAGTGTGACAAAAAAAAAAAAAGGCTCCGTCAGTAATGGGTTTTAATTGTGTGTAGTTCTGTATATCTATATTGAATTAAATTTTGTACTACTGTATATCTGTATTGAAGTAAATTGTGTAACATACCTGGTCAGGTTTCTTTTAACACACAGGATCAGTGAATATGTTGTCTTATGTGGGAGAGGAGTAGTTTGAGGCAGAAGCTACATTGGTAGTAAAATAAGGCTTCTGAAATTGGCAGAGGATCACCCACATGTCATTTGATTTGTATTTAATTTGGGGCAATATTTATAGAATGAATATGCTGATGAACATAGCCTATGTAAACTATGTCTAAAAACATAACCCAAAATGATGCTCTACATGCGATTATATAATACATCTAACTGTGATTTACCGTGTTTGCTGTTCTACTTGTGAACAAATTTCGATATCACTGACAATCATGCAAGAAGTAAATATCCTGTAAACTAAATGATTAGCTAAGAGCATTGGGATGTTACCCCCTTTAGCAAGGCAAAACTAAAATGTGGAAACAATTTTACCTAATCTTTATTGAAAATTCACAAATACATGATTTTGTTTTGGAAATCTTATCCACATAGACATGTGAAGATAAAGCAGATGAATACACCATGCTGAGGCTCTCTGCGGAACAATTATTAAGCCTCCACATGCTAAGAGAGCAGAGCTTTGTCATAGAATCATATTACCATCTGAATTCCCAAGTATGCATCTCCAGTTTAATGGCTCTATTTGATGTTCTTTGTCAGTTCTGAAGAAAATCTTATTCCCCTGGATTTCTAGCCAGAAGGTAAAACAGCTAATCTTTCCCTTATCTAATAGATTGTTATTGTTTCATTTAGTTAAAACCCTTCTCTGTGGAGTTGACCTGTTTCTTTCTATTCTTTACACTGAATGAAATGTTTGGAGATGTTATTTTTTTAATAAATTTAAAACAATGAATGGGGAAAATATTGCAGATTGCTTGTCTTTATACAAACTGCATACTTAATATTTATGTTTTACAGCCTATGAAACTATATCTACTGAACATATAGTGAGTTGCAAAAGTATTCACACCCCTTAAACTGTTTCTCATTTTTACATTTATTTTATTGATATTTTGTGATAGAGCAACACAAAGTAGCAAGTACTGTATTTATGTGTAAAGAAAATGATACGTGCTTTTTCAAATTTTTGCAAATTAAAATATTGAAAAGTGCATTGTGCATTTGTTTTTAGCCCCCTGAGTCAATATTTTGTTGGATCACCTTTAGCTGTAATGACTGCTGCAAGTCTGTTGGGGGATGTCTGTCAGTTAAGCACATCTACAGACTCAAATTTTTGCCTACTATTAATTGCAAAATAGCTCTAGCTCAGTCATATTGGTTGGCGAATGTTTATGACCACAATTTTCAAGTCCTGCCACAGATCCTCAATGTGATTTTGGTCTGGACTTTGAGCCATTAGAATACATGAATATAATTTGAGTTAAACCCTTCCATTGTAGCTTTGGCTGTATGTTTAGGGTCATTTGTCTTGCTGGAAGGTGAACATATTTCCCAGTCTCACGTCTTTTTACAGCCTTTAACTCCTTACCGCCGGAGCCAGTTTTGGCCTCCCTGACAGAGCCCCATTTTTTAAAATCTGGCATGTGTCACTTTATGTGAGAATAACTTTTTTACACTTTAACCTATCCATGTGATTCAGAGACTGTTTTCTCGTGACACATTGTGCTTTAAGATAGTAAGAAATTTTGGTCCAAAAAAATGCTTGTTTATTTGTGAAAAATGTCAAAGTATCGTGAAAAATTTTAAAAATGTACCAATTTCAAACGTAGGAGCTCACACAGGCCTGCAGCTTCATTATTGCGACCACGATGTTGTGATAATGAAGTATTAATCACCCGCGGCCAGGGCTGGCTGGCTCCTATATTTAATGTTGTCCTTCTTTGGGCTGGCAGTTTAGCTGGATGGCCATGTTTTAATAGGTTAGCAGTTGTGCCATACTACTTTTATTTACACATAACAGAATAACAGTGCTCCATCAGATGTTCAGAGCTTGGGCTACTATTTCTACTCTGCAATACACTTTGCCACAACTTTATCCCTGAGCTGTCTGGTGTGTTCTTTGGTTTTCGTGATGCTGTTTGTTCACTAATGATGTCTAACAAACCTCTTAGGTCTTCAATAAACAGCTGTAGTTATGCTGAGAATAAATTACATACAGATGCACTCTATTTACTAATTAGGTGACTTCTAAAGGCAATTGGTCACAATGGATGTTTATATTATGGTTCTTCCCCCATGCATCCTTCAGCAGTCAGCATTACTCAAGATACCTGTCACAACTTACTAGGACCTTATTGAGCCACTTTCAGCCAGTCCAATTGCTGTCCATGGTGCACATGGTGGTTAGTCTAAATAATATGACCTGACTATGTATAGTGCATATACTGTATGTGCATAACTACTCAAAGATAAAAAAAAATGTAGCTGTGGTGAGTTTCATATATGGAAAATCAATCATGTAATAATCATGTATTGCAGTGCATTATCTGTGATTTATTAAGATGACCCTATTATGGCATTTTGATTACGTTCTGCAAAGTCAAAAGTGTACATACATGTAATGTAGTGCACTGAAAATTAAATGTATTCTGGATTGTCATTTAACCATTTCTTAGAGTGTGATTCTACAACTCCTGTAGCTCAGAATACCACCCCAACTCCCCTGTGGGAATGGAATATGTAGCCTGTGATTGTGAAACTTAACAGAAAGTCATTTTGGACAAGTATATTACCCCGTGTGGTTACAACCCAGTGCATATCTGATAAGCACTAAATTAATGACAATTTTACGACTCGTAACATATACAATCCCCATCCAGAAAAGTCCAACAGATGTCATCTTTGACCCCCCCCCAACAATAAACACAGCAGTGTCAGAGGTCATTGAACTTCCACTAGCAGAAGCGGCAGTCCGAGAGTTCCATCTATTGGGGTTAGTAAGCAACTACCCTCATTAGGCAACAAAGTGTCCACCCACCTCATTATATTTTCAGCCAGTAACACATGGCCAGACGCAAATCTGTGTTCATAGCTTGGGGGTCAATCCTGGATTGAGCTATGTCCCATCTTCCATCCTTACCAGCCGGATTTGTAAGCTGAAACATTGTAAATGTGAATTCTTTCTAATTTTCTCCCTTTTATTTTATTACTGTTGCTCCTTATTAGTGTTGAGCGATTACGTTGGCTATCGACATCGGGGCTACTAGTCGATAGTCGGCCACCATCGATAAGTTTTCGATCGTGAGCAGTCCGATTATGACGATGACCATTAAAGTTCCTATGGGAGAGCAACAAACACCTTCATTCTAACACCCAAACATGGCTGGAGAAGGCTGGAATTAACAGTCCACAAGCAGTCAAATGGATACTCTGCTACATCTTAGCAACACACTTAGGTTATAAAAGCGCACAGAAAAAAAAAACCACCACAACATCACTATCCCTGTCTTGTACCACACGCATGACCCTTAAAACCTGCATCACCCACAAATAAAAAGTGCCAAAGGCATAGGATTGAACCATCATCTTACTTGACCTGGACCATTTGAATATGACCTTCCTGGAACGCAAGCATGACCCATAAAACCTGTCTGACACCACAGATTAAAAAGTGCCGTAAAAAGGAGTCTTTCAACCCATCATTTTAGTTGAACTGGACCATTTGACATACCTTCCTGGGGCCACAAGCATGAAGCCCCAAACCTCTGCATGAGACCCCCAAGATTAAAAAGTGCCGGAAAAAGGCGAGTCTTTCAACCAACATTTTAGTTTTGAACTAGACATTGACTATTACCTGTCCAGGGGCCACCAGCATGAGCCCCCCAAACCTGCATATACCCCAGATTAAACAAGTTTCCGGGAAAAGGGAGTCATTCAACCACCATTTTAGATTGACATGTACATTAGAGCTAGTTACCTGTCGTCATTCGCTTGGCCACAGCATGATGCCCTCAAACGCTGCATGACCCCCACATTTAAAAAAGTGCAGGAAAAATAGAGTCTTTCAACCAACCGACTTAGTTTCACGTGACATTGACTATACCTGTCCCTGGGCCACAGGCATGAGCCCCAAACCTGCATCACCCCAGATATAAAAGTGCCGGAAAAAGGAGTCTTTTCAACCACCATTTAGTTTCACAGGACAATGACCTATACCTATTCCTGGTACACAGCATGAGCCCCCAAACCTGCAAGGACCCCCACATTTAAAAAAGAGCCCGATACAAGGAGTCTATTCACCACCAATATTACGGTTCACTGTTACATTGACTATACCTGTCCTGGCCCACAGCATGCCCCCCACACCTGCATCACCCCCACATTTAAAAAGTGCCGGAAAAAAGGAGTCTTTCAACCACCATTTTAGTTTTTTCACTGGACATTGACTATCCTGTCCTGGGCCACAGCATGAGCCCCAAACCTGCATGACCCCACAAATTTAAAAGTGCCCCGGAAAAATTAGTCTTTCAACCACCATTTTTAGTTTCACTGTGGGAGCATTGACTATACCTGTCCTGGGCCACAGCATGAGACCGCCAAACCTGCATGACCCCCACATGTTAAAAAGTGCCGAAAAAGGAGTCTTTCAATCAACCATTAAGGTGAACTGGACATTGACTATAACCTGACCTGGCCATCAGTACATGAGTACCAAACCTGCATGACCCCTATGATTAAAAAGTGCCGGAAAAAGGATCTTTCAACCCCTATTTATGTTGAACTGGACTTGACTATACCTGTCCTGGGCCACACCATGAGCCCCAAACGCTCAATAACCCCAGATTAAAAAGTTCCCTGTAAAAAGAGAAGTCTTTCAACCACCATTTTAGTTCAACTGGACATTGACTATACCTGTCCCTGGGCCCGACAGCATGAGCCCCAAACCCGCATGACCCCCTACATCTTAAAAGTGCCTGGAATAAGATCTTTCACCACCATTTTAGTTTTCATTCACTGAGACATTGACTATACCTGTCCTGACGCACAGCATGACCCCCAAACCTGCATCACCCCAGATTTAAAAAGTGGCCGGAAAAAGGAGTCTACAACCACCATATTTAGTTTCACTGGACATTGACTATACCTGTTGCCTGGGCCACAGCATGGAGCCCCGAAACCTGCATGACCCCCAAGATTTAAAAAGTGCCGGAAAAATGAGTCTTTCAACTCACCATTTTTAGTTTCACTGGACATTGAACTATACTCGCCGGGCCACAGCATGATCCCAAGCCTGCATGACCCCCCCACATTTTAAAAAGTGGCCCGGAAAAAGGAGTCTTTCACAACCACCATTTTAGTTTCACTGGACATTTGACTAACCTGTCCTGGACCAACTAGCATGAGCCCAAACATGCAATATCCCCCAGATTTAAAAAGTGCTGGAAAAAGAATCTTTTCAACCACCATTTTAGTTGAACTTGACATTGCCTGATACCTGTCCTGTGCCACAGACATGATGACCCAGGGCCGGAGTTAACAGTGGGTGCGGTGAGAGCCCGGCTGGCGTCCTCATCTAATAACACGCAGGGTTAAAATGCCCTGACGACCGCAGCAACGAAAACTGTCGTGCTGAGCAGAGTGCGGACGGGAAGTGTGAGACTCCCAGCCTTCCTCAGTACAACAGTCAATACCTGGGTAAGCGCTTGCCCCTCCGTATGAGTGCGACCAATTGAGCTTCACCTTGGAATACTAGGTATTTAATGCTCCTTTACAAGCCCAGGTGCCCCTTTATCTGGCATTCTTTTTTCTCATTTTAACTCAATGGTGCTGGAGGAAATGGTCTCTCTACTTGTTTTCTCTGTCCGTGCTCCATGACTCCCATGTCCTCTGAATAACCAACATCTGGTCAAGTTTTCCGGTAACACTCCCTTGTAACAAAATCAGAGGAATTTTTTTAACAGCTATTTTTGTAGCATGCAAGTTTTTTTAGTACTTTAATTTCTAGAAAACACATTTTTAAAAATCGGATGGAATCCCAACCATTTCTTTGTTTTCCCTCTTTTTTTAATTGTATTAAATGGTTTCTCAATTAAGGATTGATAGCTATGTTAAAAGGATCTTGCAAAAACAATCATTTTGCAATATTGTTCCTTTAACAGTGTCCTACCTATTCCTGTTTGGACAGCACATCACCCTTGAGCCACTCATGACCATCTGTGAAGAACAAATTCTGTTAGAAACCATTTTTAGGCAATAGGAACCTGTAGTATAGCTGCATGTCACAGCAAAATGCTCCAAAGAATACAGCATGACCCTTGAGCCACTTTGGACAATTGTTGAAGAACAAATGTCTGTAGAAACAACATTTTTTTTTAGAATAGGACCTGTAGTATAGCTGCATGTCACAAGCAAAATTCCCCCAAAAATTCAAAACGTGACCCATGAAGCCACTTTTGACAATTGTGCAGAAAACAAATGTCTATTAGAAACAACATTTTTAGAATATGTACCTGTAGTATTGCTGCATTTCAAAGCAGCATAGACCCAAAAGAATTATAAAAATACTTTCTCAGCCACTGTTAAAAATTGTTGAAGGAGAAATGCCACTTAGAAGCCACATTTCTGTCCAAAGACCATGATTATTGATGTATCTCACAGCAACATTGACCAACAAAATTATAAAATATGAACTTGCTCAGAGCCACTGTTAAAAAAATTGTGAAGGAGAAATGCCACTTAGAAGCCACAATTCTGTTTCCAAGACCATGATTATTTGCTGTATCACAGCAACATGACCCCAAAAAATTAAATATGACTTCTCAGCCAACATGTTAAAAATTGTGATGCAACCATAGACCCCAAAACCATTGACAATGGTAAAAAATTCTAAAGATGAAGTGAGTAAATGTAAGATGGTTTGTCATGAAACCTTGGTGTCTTTTTACGTCTGCTGACAGCAAAACCAACAAAATGAACTGTGGGAATTGAGAATAAAAATTGCCAGTAAGAAATTATCATTTAAAAAATAAGTTTTTCAAGAGGACCAGTTCTGTTGGAGAGGAATGAGAAGTAACCAGCAACTAATCGTTGACCTCGAGCAATTGGGGCCACAACATCAATCAGAGATCCATGCCTGATTCATCTTGATGAAAGTCAAACGATCCACATTATCTGAGGAAAAAGCCGGAATGCTTTTGTCTGTAATGACTCCCTTCCGCTGTGCTGCAATGTTCCGCTCAGATATGGACGCTGGCCTGCTGGGCAGGACAACACTCTATGGAGTGGCGAGCCAGCCTCGGGCATTCGTCCATTTTGGAATACCCAGAAGTCTATTGGTCCAGACGACATACAAAAACTCGGTGTTGAGACGCAGATAGTTGTGCACCATGATTTAAGCTGGTCTCTGGGTGTTTGTATCAGTGGCCTGCATTGCATGCGTTGGTGAGGGGTATTAGAATAAAGATTGCCAGAGGGTCACCCATATGCTTCTGCCACCATTGCCTGCTGCTGCCACTGGCTGCCGCTATACGCTACTTTGGCACTCTATCTACTGCAGTCAAACGTCGCTGGCGTTTTTCCACGAGACAGTTTGAAGAAACGTGAAGCCGGACCATCAGATGTCTACAGTTTGAATCAATCAGCAAGGTCTCCATTTCTATTCCTGCAATTTTACGCTTCTCTATTTGGTGGGGTGGAAGGAAATGCAGAGTTTGTTTTGTACCGTGGATCCAGGAGGGTTGCCACCCAGTAAAACTGTTGTTCATTTTGATGGCCTAAATATGCAGGATCATGTTGGAGGAAATGTGAGCATGCCAAGCACTCATGTAGAGATGGAGCCGTGAGTTCCCAAGCCTCTGGCCTGAGGGGCACTAGCAAACTCATCTTCCACATCTGCCTCAAATTCACGCAGAACGCTCATTCCAAGGCAGGGACGTCGTGTCAGGAATACCCTCCCCTCTTCCTCCTCCGTTTCCTCCGGCACAGCTTCAACACAGCCTAACTTGCCTCATAAGATGCACCCTGAGAGCTGAGGTTGTCCGCCTTGCACAAGCTCTGGACCTGAACCACTGCCTAATGAAGACCAATAAAATTAAGAAACTGTCGGGCCTTGTGGATTTGACGGAGAGAAAGGCTCTCCGTGTTCCGCATTCAGGTGTCTTATCCTCCTCCGTCGCTGCGGGACCTGATGGTTTCAGAGTGTCCAACGATCGTTTCCAGATACTAAGATCACCACAATGCTCATGCTGACATGGGCAATCGTCCGCACTGGACCATTTGGTGGCTTCTTCACAAAACTAGGCAAGGATGGTGCAGAGCTCTTTCATCACTGCCTCCACTCTCGGTGGCTCAACACCCCGAGGTCCGCACCGCTGCATGTCAGGCCATGTGTCACTTCGTACTGCGTAATGGCATTGCGCTGCTGCCACAATCGCTGGAGCATGTGGAGGGTGGAATTCCAGCGTGTTGCCACGTCAACAATGAGACGGTTGACGGGGAGGCCGAGCTGACCCTGCAACGCAGCCAGGCGGGACCAAGCAGGGAGTGAACGGCGGAAATGCGAACTTAGACTTTGAGCCTTCCTCAGCAGGCAGTCCAGACCCGGGTAGCTCTTTAGAAATTTCTGGACGACCAGGTTCATGACATGTGCCAGACAAGGGATGTGCTCCAGCTTACCGATCTTAAGGGAGGCCAGCAGATTTCGGCCGTTATCGCACACCACCTTGCCTGGCACAAGGTTCTTGGCACCCAGCCAGCGCTCGGTCTCGTTGCGGAGAGCTGTCCACAGCTCCTGACCTGTATGTGGATGGTCTCCAAGACAGATTAATTTCAACACGGCCTGGTTTCTCTGGGCACGTGATGCCACCAGAGGACCTTGGGGGAAAGAGCCCTGCACCATCCCTGCGGTTTTGAAGAGTGTGCGCCGAGCCTGAGAGCCACCGTCACCCCAGAGACATCCACCCAGCTCACCCTGTGAGCTGTCACAGAGATATAGCGTCCTTGGCCGTGCTTACTAGTCCATTTTGTCGGTGGTCAGATGGACTTTTCCGGCACCAAAATGCAGACAACGCGCTTGAAATTTTAGATGACACGTGGCTGGCCAGGGCAGGGACGGCTTTTCTGGCAAAGAAATGCCTGCTCGGCATCTGGTATTGGGCCAGGCAAGGGCCATGACGTGGCGGAACCCATCTGTGTCCACCAGACGGAAAGGCAACATTTCCAATGCCAAAAGCCTGGCAATGCCGACATTCAGGTTTTTGGCTTTGGCTTTGGGATGGTTTGGGTTAAAGTGTTTCTTCTGCTCCCAAACCTGGTAGACAGAAGGCTGGCTGCTAGACTGGCCGCTGTACGGCGTGCAGGTCATCAAACTGGTGGAAGGAGAATGGGTAGGATGGGTCTCTGGTGGTGCTGATGGTACTCGGGCGACGGTGGAGGCTGAAGCGGAGGCTGATCCCTGATCATGACTCTGAGAGACATGGGCAGCTGAGGAACGCTTGGTGGTGGCGGAGGAGGAGGAGGTGGAGACAGAGGGTGTGACAGTGGTTGGAGGCCATTTTTGGCCAAGTTTTGCCTCCATTTCAACTCATGCATTCGCTGCATGTGACTAGACATGTTGGTGGTGGTTAACCACCTTAGGGTCGTGCCTCTACTTATGCGGTTACGGCAAAGGCGGCATATGACATCGCGGGGTGAATCAGAGGCTTGCTCAAAGAAGGCCCAGGCTTGAGAGGTCCTGGACCTTTTTGACGGCGATAAGTGAGGAGCGGGGTTTCCGCTGACCGTGGCTGGAGGAATCATATCAGCGGATTTCTGCGACCGCCCTTTCCCTTTTTGAGACGGGACCCGTACTGACACTTCCCCATCGTCTTCCTCCTCATCCAGTGATGAAGCGCTCGCATGCAAATTCTGCTGAAAAGACCACGTTGGATCCGCAATGTCGTCATCATCATTAACAACACAGATGACTTGGTCGTCCTGACCTTCTGCATCCAGGAGCTGCGGGCTACAAGCAAGAGGGACTTCAAGGCGTTGCCGACTGCCTGGGATTTTTGCCGATTGACCGACTTCCTTCTCCTCCTCTGATGGCATCAGTAACTGGGAGTCAGAGCAGAAAAAATCATCCTCTTTGGCCTCTTGATCTTTTAACATGCCTTTTGACCCCAACCGCATTTTGTCATCAAAGAGGTCTTCAGAAAATGGATTATCCACAGTGGTGGGTACACGAGTTGACATTTGGGCTGCTTCATGTTGGACAGATGCTGATGATGCTGATGACGACATTTGTGGCCGAGACTGGGAGGACGAGGAGGTAAGACTGCTGGATGCAGGTTGCATTAACCACTGAAGGACAGATTGGCGACGCTGTTCGTTACTGAGATTCACAGGGCCCTGACCCAGCGATGACAGGCCTGACGGTCCTGCAACTGACGATCCGCTGGCATGCGTGTTGTCGCCAGCACTGGAAGGAGCACCTTCTCTCGTACCTCTACCTCCATGTCCTACCCCCCTCTTTGCTCGCTTACCACCTGAATTTCGCTCTATGTTCAGAAATATAAAAATTTGAGAAGGTATGGAAGAGTTTTGGAAAGTCTCTTATTAAAAGACGGCAAATCACAGCTATTCTCAAATCCCTCAAATCAAAACAAAATTGCTGGATTCAAATTTAACTGCAAAGTAGATCTATCAACAAAGCTTGACTGACCAAAAGTGAAAAAAACACCTGTCTGAAATGTATACAGATATTAAAAGGTATTTTTTGCACCTATCAGTACACCTGTGGTGACTACAAAGTTGCTGGATTCAAATTTAACTGCAAAGTAGATCTATCAACAAAGCTTGACTGACCAAAAGTGAAAAAAAACACCTGTCTGAAATGTATACGGATATTAAAAGGTATTTTTGGCACCTATCAGTACACCTGTGGTGACTACAAAGTTGCTGGATTCAAATGTAACTGCAAAGTCGATCAACAAAGCTTGACTGACCAAAAGTGAAAAAAAAACACCAGTCTGAAATGTATACGGATATTAAAAGGTATTTTTGGCACCTTTCAATTCACCTGTGGTGACTACAAAATTGCTGTATTCAAATTTAACTGCAAAGTAGCTCTATCAACAAAGCTGTACTGCGCCAAAGTGAAAAAAACACGTATCTGAAATGTATTCGGATAATAAAAGGTATTTTTGGCACCTTTCAATTCACCTGTGGTGACTACAAAATTGCTGTATTCACATTTAAGTGCAAGGTGCCTCAATGAACAAAGCTGTAGTGCGCCAAAGTGAAAAAACACGTATCTGAAATGTATTCGGATAATAAAAGTTATTTTTGGGCACCTATCAATTCACCTGTGGTGACTACAAAATTGCTGTATTCAAATTTAACTGCAGAGTAGATCTATCAACAAAGCCAGCCTGCGCCAAAGTGAAAAAACATGTATCTGAAATATATTCGGATAATAAAAGGTATTTTTGGCACCTTTCAATTCACCTGTGGTGACTACCAAATTGCTATATTCAAATTTAACTGCAAAGTAGATCTATGAACAAAGCTGGCCTGTGCCAAAGTGAAAAAACACGTATCTGAAATGTGTTCGGATAATAAAAGGTATTTTTGGCACCTTTCAATTCACCTGTGGTGACTACAAAATTGCTGTAAATTTACATTTAAGTGCAAGGTGCTCAATGAACAAAGCTGTAGTGCGCCAAAGTGAAAAAAACACGTATCTTAAATGTATTCGGATAATAAAAGGTATTTTTGGGGGCCCCTATCAATTCACCTGTGGACTAAAAATTTCTGTATTCCTTTTTAACGCAAATAGCTCTTCAACAAAGCTGTACTGGCCAAAGTGAAAAAAAAGTACAAATGTATTGGGATAAAAAAAGGGTTTTTTTTGGCCCTTTTAAAATTCACCTTGGGGTGACTAAAAAATTTGCGTACACATTTAACTGCAAAGTAGCCTATAACAAAGAGTACCCCAAAGGAAAAAACACGTATCTGAAATGTATTCGATAATAAAAGGTATTTTGGCCCCTATCAACCTGTGCTGACTACAAAATTGCTGGATTCCAATTTAACTGCAAGTGGCATATCAACAAAGAGGGAAAATGGGCAAATTGAAAATGAACACCTATCTGAAAAGATATGATAATAAAAGGGAGTTTTGCAACCAACAAAGAGACCTGCATTTTAGAAAGATGTGTATCCCCAATATAAGTTCAGGCTGCCCCAAAATCCAGGGAAAAATTTTTAAAAAAAATGTTAATAAAAAGCTATGCATGCAAAAGCTACAGTAAGTCTTGTGAACTTTCCGTATTTTTTAAAAAGCTTTTGTGGGGGCCCGCATCATCCCCACTCCCCTGATTTAACTTGTCCTTTTTTTAAAATTTCTATCTAAAAAAAATTTCCAAATTTGATTTTACAAATTTAAAGGAAAAAGCCGGGCTTTCCATTGGGGAAAAAAATTTAAAAAATTCCGCGGCCCTTTTTGGACCAGGGGGGGTCCTATGTTAACGCTACAAAATTTTAAATGAAAAAATTTTATGTAAAAAAGGGCCGGTTTTTTTGAATGACTCCACTCCCAGTAAATGAGTACCCCTTTTTATTTTAAACAAAGGGCCCCAAAAATACCCCCAAAAAATTTCCGAATATTTAAAATATGCCGATTTTAATAATTTTCCCAGGCTAAAAAAATTTTCCTCCATAAAAATGTCGATTTAAATTTTTGTGTTTTTCGCTCCCCAATCTTTTTAAAGCCAAAACTTTTAATTTTTGGCACATTTTTTTGGCAATTTTACCAAATTAAATTGCTTTTTCTGTGTTTTAAAAAAAACTTGTTTTGGCCCGCCCCCTTTTATTTTTGGCAAAATTTTTTTTTAGCCTTTTTAAAAAAGGGGGAAATTGGGTGGGTTTTTTGGGTTTTTAAAAAACCTAAATTTTTTTGTCCCTTTCTTTTAAATTTATTATATTTAAAAATTTAATTTTAACCCGGGTCTTTCGGGGCCTTTTTGCTAAGGGTTCCAAAAACCTTTTTTTTTTCCCCCCCCACCCAAAAACCGTGCGCGTTTTCAAAAAAAAACTGCTTTTTACCCTGTCCTCTCCCCGCTTTAACAATTGTCCCTTTTTTTGGGGGAAACTTTTTCATTCCCCGGAAAACATCTAAATTTTTTGTCACCCTTTGGTAGATTTTTTTTAAAAAAAATTGGGCATGGGGGCACTGAAAAACCCAAGGGGGGGGGGGGGGAATTAGGCCGAGTAAGGGGGGTTTCCCCAAGGGGGGAAACGCCCCATTCCCCGATTTTGGGGAAAAAGGGTGGGACCAGCAAATAAGAAAAACCCTTTTCCCCTTTTTGGTTTTTTTTGGGAAAATTAAAATTTTTTAAAACCTTTTTTGGGGGATTTGGGGGCCCCATTTTTTAAGGGTTCCCCAATTTTGGGGCATTTGGAGCAAATCCAGGGGTTTTTTACTTTAAGTATTTAAAAACAGTTGTTTTTTTTAAACAGAATTCAAAAATTTGGGTATTTTCCCCCGTGGGGGCGGGGAAAAACTTCCCTGGAGGGCCAGGCCACAACATGGGGACGTCCAGCAGGGGGGACTCGGGGGGGAAAATTTCGTGAGGGGGGGCCGTGTGTTATAGCCCAAAAGGGTCCTTAGGTTAAAATTTTTCATAATTTTGGGAAAATTAAACCCCAGGGGGGGTTCTGAAAACCTTTTAGGGGGTTGGGGAAAAATTGAAGCCCTCACCTTCCCCCCCCCCCCCTTTTCCTTCGGGCCCCTTTCCCGGAAAACTAGAAGGGTTGGGTGGGGCCCCCTCAGGGGGGACAAAAAAGAGGAGATGGGAAGTACGGAAAACGAAAGAGGGGGGCACCCCTTTTGTTTGGATGTGGGAAAATGGCAGGGGCTTTTTTTGGGAGGGGCCCTTTTACCAAACGTTGAGGGGACAGCACGCGTCAAAACTTAGGGGGGGGTTTTGTATTTTTTTAACCCTTTTTTCAAATCCCCATAAACGAATAAAACCCAAAACAAATTTTTGGTTTTTTTTTTTTTTCCCTTGAATTTTTTTAAAAAACGGATGGGGAAAAAAAAAAAAAAAAAAATTGAAAAAACGGTTTTTAAACTTTTTCAGTATGAAAAATGTGAAACATTTGTCCAACTTTCAGAAACTAAAAACAAAGTCCTTCTGGAGGCCCTCCCCTGTTATCGTGGAAAAAAAATTACATCCACACAGATTTAAAGTGGGGTTTTGAAAGCAAGTTGATAAAAAATTCATTTGTTCATGAAAGATAACACAGGTGATTAAGGAAAAGTTTGCTGAAATTATCCCGGTGCCAGTTTTTTAAAGCTGTGGAAAACCTTTAGCTGATTTGTAATGGGGAAAAAAAGGGCCCCCACACAAACCCCCTCCAAGATATAAAAAAATAATTTTAATAATAATTTTTTGACCCTATAGAGAAAGAGTCTCCCTTTAGCCCATTGTCATATCCGTTACTGTACCCCCTTGCCCCATCCTTGACCACGATCCTTTCAGCTGTCCCCACCTTACACTTTTCCCCCACTCCCATTTGCCCTAGATTTTGTACCTCGCTCACCTTGGCTGCCACCGAAGCAGTCACACAGGGGGGGCGACCTGGGAGACTCCCCACGCAGAAAGTCGCTTTGCGGGGGCTCTTTGAAAACCGGGACCTACTTTGACCCCGCCCCTGGCGTGGCTATTGCCATCGTTTTGGTGGTCCAGGGATTCACTACCCCGTCCGGACAACTTGAAGCAGTGGAATGACGTTATTATCCCATAGTCCCGGGAATGACAAAAAAGCATGTCCCCTGAAAAGGGGCCCGACAAACAGCAGGTGTAAACATGAGCTGCCACTGGCCGCAAAAAAACTACGCAGGGGTGTAAACTTTCCCTGTCCCTTTTCAAAAAATCATTTAATTTCCTTTTCTCTGTAAGAGTCGTTTTCCCAAAAATGGAGGCTGGAATTCCCAAAGTTTGGAAATGTCACATATCAGCCTATGTTGGGGGGCCGGCTGCCGCTGTGCTTAAGGAGGGTGTGCTTGCGGTGTAAGAACGGCTGAATGCATGCAATTTCCTTCCCTTTTTTGAATGTCTTGCAGTGGGGGGTTTAAGACTTGAACAACTAGATTGAACATGTTCCATGGTCAGCCCCCCCCCCTACAAGGCTGACACCATATTTTTTTATGTCTGTCAAAATTGATGACAATTTGCTGACCTGGAGGCAATTCTCCCTGTGTTGACTTCGTTTCCCCAGGGGGAATCTCCTGTCCACTTGAAAACATAAAATTGTTTTAAAGGCCTTTCTTTTTCAATTTCCCCCTGTTCAATAATTTTTCCCCCTTTTAATATATTTATTCCCGTTATCAATTTCCCCCCGTTCAATAAAATTTTTCCCCCTGTTAAAAATTTATTCCCGTTCATCAATTTCCCCCTGTTCAATAATTTCCCCCCCCGTTAATTTTTTTCCTGTTCATCAATTTCCCCTTCATAAAAAGTCCGCCTGTTAATATTTTTTCGGGTTTTCAATTTCCCCCTGTTCATCATTTTTGTCTGCCCGTGTACCCCACCTTTTGCAAAAATGACCACGAATCTCCGCCCCCGCCCTTACCTTTGGGTTTACCTTTGACTACAGTTTCGTCTTACGATTCTGTACCTCGCTGCGCCTCGGCTGCCACCGCAAGTTATCTGCAAAAGGGGACGACCTGGTAGGACTCCCCTGCGAAAGTCCCTCCTGCCTTGCGGGGGGCTTTGGTGAAAACCAACACCCACTTAGACCCGGGTCCCGGCGTGGCCCCTACCACCGTTTTGAGGAGCCATACCTGTGTTGCTAAATGGCAGAAGTGAATGCCAATTTTCCGGCCGTTCTTTGAAAGGTGCGAGTCCACCCCTTGAAAAGGGAGGGAATGCGTACCACCAACTTGGACAGGAGCAGGGGGAGCTTCTGCACTTTGGGGTGGCGAACGCTACTGTGTTCTTGGCAATCGTTCAGTGAACGATGCTGGGCCCCTGATTTTCCGAGGAGAGGAGTTTTGGACCGGTAATGATGTAATAGACAGGGATTTTTTTCGGGAGGGTGGTGAAGCCTTGTGCCTGAATGGGAGGGGCCACGGGTGCTGAGCTGTTGGGACAGGTTTGGACCACCCCTCTGAAACACGTATGGGACACTGCATGAT